>PVKS010020433.1:0-36823 GCA_004027875.1 Aplodontia rufa | reverse complement strand
TATATATATATATATATATATATATGTTCATGGAAGAAGTTTTGGTACTTTTTTTAAGGTATAGGCCACTATGTGGCTCTAAGTTCCAGGCCTGGGTATGAATAGACATTAAAGTCCCACACATGTCTTTAGGGCAGCAGCCTCTGTTATGGTTGGGAACTTAAATGTTTCCCAAAAAAGTCATGTGTTAAAGGCATGGTTGCCAGCTTGTGCTGCTACTGGGAGGAAATGGAATATTTAGAAGGTGAGCCCTACTGTCATTGGGCATGCCCTGGAGGGGATCCTGTGACCCCAGTCCCTTCCCCCTCTCTCTTTTTGCTCCCCAGCTGCCAAGATGTAAGCAGATTTGGGAGCAGCCATGGACTAAAGCTTTTGAAAGCACGATCCCAAATAAATCTTGCCTCTTTTTTGTTTATCTCAGGTGTCTTCCATAGCAATGGAAAGGTGACGAACACAGCCCCTTTCAGTTTGTGTGGTTATAGGTCTAGACATGTTCATACCACATAGGCATCTATCTGCAATGTGTGCATGAAGTATGGGCCTCTGTGTGTCTACAACACATGTGCCTATGGGGAAGGAGCTAAGTGTGGGTCTGTAAGGTAGGCATCTATGTATCTATGCACAAAAGAGTCCATGTAGGACATACCTTGAAGATGTCCTACCTGGAGTCAAGGAATTAACTAAGTTACCTTTATAAGATTCTATAAGTTTTCTGAATAAGACAAGAATCTACAATCACACCACAAGGAATAAAAGACAGGTCTACACTCCCTGCCCCCCATATATAAATTTAGTTTTTAGAAGTTCAGGGAAGAAGCCTGCATAAAATAAAATCTTAATCACAGGTGAATTCTTTTAATTATGGGGAATTTAAAAAAAATGATTACAGAAAAATTTTAAAAAGCTTTTGAAACTGTCCAATCAAAGTCAATTGTTTTGTGACTGTTTCCAAGGCTCCCAACAGAAGAAGTGGAAAAAGACACTCTATATGTTTCCCTTGGTGGTGCTTGGTTTTACGGCCACTTGCTGGACTTCAATTCTTTAAGCTTGGCTTTGTCCAAAAGGGGAATGATTGGTGATTGATGAGCTCTCAAAAGTGTTAATGAAGGAAATCTAAGGCAACTTGACAGATTCCCCGAATACTAATACCAAGAGTTGACACTCATTATTGTCACTACCTTTTCAAACACCTTGATTAGACCCCGATTATGTAACCAAATATCGTGTCTTGTTCAAGTTACATTGGTCAAAGAGACAACCAAAACACTCTTAAAAAAAATCTCCACAAACAAATGTATTCCAAGTATTTTCACCAAGTGCTGAGTTTTTTGTTTTTTACAACTGCTAGTAATGTAGGTTAGCAGTTAGCACAGTCTATACACTAGAAGAGCATTAATGAAAGATGACGGAATAAAATCTCACCTTCTTTACCATAAGGCATGTGATAATCTTTATGAATCCTAAAAACATCTTTCAAAACATCTCTCCAAAATTGTTATACATTTTTTGGCTTATAGAAAAGATCTGAGAGAAGATGGGAGAAGAACTCATTTTTCTGCTTTTAAAGTAATTTCCCATCATTTGCAGATCATTCAACTTTCAAATTTTCCCTTGTGGGAAGAACTGCAATTATGCAGCTCTGGGCTCTTTAGCCCTTGGTTTAGACTTTACCACATTCACACTCCAAACCCTCTAGTACTGGGAAAAGTATCATTGGGTCCCTCTTTCTCAATGTGATTGGTTAGAAATATTTTATTAAATATCCAAAAGCACTGGAAACAGGGATTCAAATACATCTATCCTATAAAGCATGATCACAGCACCATCATTCACAATAGTCAGGATGTGAAAATAACCCAAAGTCCAACAATGAGTAAGCAATAAATTGTAGAATACATACACAACACACCATTATCCCATCATAAAAGGAAAGAAGTAATGATACGCACCATTATTGGGGGGATAAATTAACATTTTTATAAGTGAAAGAAGTCAAAGGCAAATTATCAGGTATCACTTGACTCCATTATATAAAAGATCAAGAAGAGCTAATTCCATAAACATGAGGATCGGCTTAGTGGTTGCCAGGGGCTTGGTGAGGATTTCCTTTTTGTTGTTGTTGTTTTTTGAAAAATTTTTTATTAAGAGTATACAGAGATACAAACGAGAGAGAAACATTATCAAACCATCAATAACCAATGTATATATACATAGTTATCCAGGGGTAATGCCAAAACATGGATGACCACCTTAGGTTTCATCTGTTGCAGTTTCCCCCAGAAGAACTCTTGCATAAAATGGGTATCTCGTGGAGGAATAACATCTGCTTCTGAGATGGTTCCCCCATATTCCCACTCTCCAGTATCCTAGGAGATCTTCAAATACCCTCCCCTCCCCAAGCCTCTAAGTATCCTTTTGGAGTTGTGAAAATGCTACAGGAAGATCTGCCGAGACGTAGGTCAAAGTAATATGTGTTTCCCTGGACCACTGGATTAGCTCATTGACCGCAGAATGCTTGTTTGGGGAATGTCCTGCCCTGAGTCTGGAGGCCACAGCTGAGAGGGAGGACAGAGGCATTTACCATGAAAACACCTTAGGCCTTCATCTAATACACTAGGCCCATCTAATACACTAGGTCCCTTCCCGGGCCCTGTTGGTAGTTTTATATTCCTCATTTTGCATTTACTTCTTAAATAAGGTCTCCAGAATTGTGTGAAGTTTAGGCCTCAAAAATATTCAGATGCCATCCTGGATGAAAGGAGTCTACTTGGTCTGATTCAGAGAAAACCAAGGTCTTTAGGACACCGTAATCCTGGAGAACATGGGCTCCAGTCTTGTTGCCTGAGCGGCAAATCTGTGTGACCCTGAGTATGTCAGTATGCCTCTTCAGTTCTAAGGAAGAGTTGCCCCATTTCATGACAGAGTACTGCCCTTTCAATCAACTTCATTTGTGTATTTTTATTTACATTTTTTTAAAGAGAGAGGGACCATGAGAGTGAAAGAGAGAAACAATTTTTATTTAGTTTTTCATGTGGCCTTTGTTGCTCCATGACTTTGTTGTGTGCATGATGCTAGGGTTTGAACCCCTGTGCTCACGCATGCCAGGCAAGCACCATAACCGCCGAGCCACTGCTCCAGCCCCTCAACTTCATTTGCTAAGCACAAATTAGCTGCCTGGCCCAGGACACTAACTTGATAAACAGCATCTCGACAGCATCGACAGAATCTGCTGGTTGTACCTTAGTCCTTCTTCTTTTGTTATAACAGATTGTCTGAGACTGGGTAATTCATAAAGAACAAGGGCTTATTTTGGCTCATGGTCTTGGAAGTTGAGAAGCCCAAGAGCACACACAACAGGGTTGTTATGATCTTAGCATAAGATAAAAGATTAAGAAAGCATGTGCAAAAGACAGCAAGAGACAGTTGAGGAAGAGGAATCTACTTTTATTTTTGTAATTGTTTTTTTTTTTCTTGCACTGGGGACTGAACCCAGAGGTGCTTTACCACTTAGTTATGTACCCCCAGTACTTTTTAGTTTATTTTTTAAATTTTGAGACAGGGTCTTGCTAAATTGCTGAAGCTGGCCTTGAACTTGCAATCCTCTTGCCTCAGCCTCCTGAGTTGCTGGGATTATAGGCATGCATCACTGTGCCTGGCTGAATCCACTTTTTTTTTTTAGATGAATATGGAGTTACAACTGAGGGGGAAACTTTGTCAAACAATCAAGAATAAATGTATATATACTTATTTATCCAAGGCTAATGCCATGTCATGGATGCCCCGCTTGGGTTCCCCATGTTTCCCCCCAGAAAACTCCCCGAGTTAAATGGATATATTGTAAAGGTCAGAGATCTCCTTCTGAGATGGTTCCCCCAAATTCCCACCCTCCAGTCTCTTAGATATTCTTCCTAAGCCCTCCCCCCACCCTGTCCCCCACCCTACGCCTCCAGGTATCCTAGGGAATCATCCCCCTGTTGCATTAAGAATCATAGAATTTGAGGTTATTATTAGCTTAGCCATCTAACATACTACTTCCTGATGTATTCTAGCTTCCACAGATGAGAGAAACCATTCGGCCCTTGAGTCTCTGAGATTGGGATACTTCATTTAGCATAATTCTTTCCATCTCCATCCATTTGATTTTAAAAGCCATAATATCATCAGCATATTATACTGATGTGACTTCCTTCATCAATGTTTATAGCAGCTCAATTTACTATTGCTAGACTATGGAACCAACCCAGATGTTAACCCTCACTTGACAATGGATACAAAAGCTTTGGTACATATATATACAATGGGATACTACTTGGCCATTAGTTAATCCACTTTTTTAACAACCCACTCTTCAGATAAACAATCCAGTCTGGTGAAAATGAATCAAGCCCTGAGAGAAAGGCATTAATCTCTCTTTACAACCTAATCACCTCTTCAAGTCTCTATCTTTCAACACCACCACGATGGAATCAAATGTCATCACGAATTTCAGAGAGGACAAACCATATTTGAATCACAGTAGCTGAAAACTTTTTATTCCCATGTCGAAATGAGAATGTGAAAGGTGGAAACTATGTGAATTGGACAGACTTGTGTACTACCAAGGAGAAGAGGAAGAGAATCACAGATCTGAATTCATTTTAGGCAAGGTGGTACACAGCAATCCACGCATAGCTTGACTTCTCAATATAAGACCCCACACTGGAGATTTAAAGGCCTCACAGATTTCTTATGGCCCCCATACCAGGAGCATATTTCAGGAGGAATTCCAGAAGGGGTCTTGATGCATGAGGCAGTAAGTTTTTCAGCAACTAATTTATAGGAACATGTGCTTTCTGTCTTGAGTTTGTCGTTATGGCTAAAAACATGCAACACCGGGCATTTTTCAGAGAGGGCCCACAGCCTGTGGAATTCATTCTCTGGTGGTTCAGCTGAGCCAGGCTTTGGCAGGTGGTAAGGCCCAGTGCATGGTGCATTTGTTTCTATAACCTTTTAACTAAGTGTTACCAGAGTTTCTAATTGAATTTTTGTCTGGAAGAGAAGCAACTATCTCGCATGCTAACAGCCTTACTGCTGCTCCTGAGAACCACGGGGAACCTTGACCACCAATGCCACCATCACTGGATGCATGCATTTTCAAAGTATGTGAGCAAGAAATGAAGTTCAGGTGCAGAAGGAATTCAGGGGCCTTGCGGAAGTAAGAGATGGGACCCAGTATGCCTATCTGATTGAACGGAAATGATTTTTCTCAGTTCTATTAAAAATATTCATTGAATACCTACCTTTTCCTGTTTCTTAAAAAAAAATCTGAGATTTAATTCAGAACAAAGACTGTCAACAGAACTATCAAATATTTCAGGCTAAATATTCAACTTGTGGCATTGAGGTTTTATATTGACAGCTTACATTCTACAAAATACTTGATGGCATAATCATTATTTCAGTCCACTCAACATGAAGGCACACCAAGTATCTTCTATCTTTTCTTTTTATTAATGTAACTGAAAGAAAACAGATTTTTGTTGTTTGGAGTTTTTTTTTTTTTGCCTTATTTCAAATTTAACAAAAAACTAATATAAATTTTTTTTTTTTAAAAGGAATGAATCTTCTTCCCTTTCAAACTCAGGGTAACCTTGGCAGCCCATAAACTCCCACAAAGGCTAACAAGGCTGTAAATAACAATCATTTCCCATTCATAAAAGCTGCCCTCGCTGGTCGAAGAAATAACAAATTATAAGTGAATGGTCCCCAAGAGGTCCTGAAGCACTTTAATCACTCGCAATCTGTTTTGATGTTGTTTCTTTACAGCAGAATTATTAACTCCTTTGAGGAACTGCAAACCAAGTTTGCGATTTCTGTGGGTTTTCCCTAAGCGGAATGGGGGACAGAGAAATCCACCATCCCTTACTTTAAAATGAAGACCGCCAAGATATTTGAGTGCGCTGTATTCAGGAATACACTCTACTTCCCTTGTCTTTGTACTAGGAAAGTGTGCTAAACACTCACAGTGCCTATTTGTAGGAAATGTAACCTAATGGGGTTAAGTAAACAATACTTTCATTTGTTGATTCATTTGCTATTAGTTTCCTCTATGTAAGAATTTTTACAGTGCTGGATAGAAATAGGGATGTAGCGGTGATAAACGTGCTCCTATAGAGCTGGTAACTGAAGAACCCATCTAACCCTACATTTGAAGCGTAGACCCAGGAGCACATGAGGCAAGGACTGAAGATGGTGTAGGGAAAGCTCTCACCTGCCAGGAAGCAGCTGTGGGACTGAGTGATTCTGAAGCTGTTGGACCTCCATGTAGGAGGTCCCTCCCCATTACAAAATCCTCTGCTTACTGTCCTAGTAACACACTGATGATGCAATTGGAACTGTTGTAGACACTTCCAGGCAGGTGCTGATGAAGGATGCTGAATGAGGACTAGTGATAAGGATGAATCGAGGATTAGCCAGACCAGCTGTTCACACAATGCACAATCAAAGAGCACCCAATCGTGAAGACTCTTGAACTCTCTAACTAGATTCTTATTCTGTTTTGATAGAATAACAGAGTCCCTAAATGGAATTATACTTAAGACTGAGAAGAGGCAGCTGGTGGTAATGTAGGTATAATTCCATCAAGAAATTCAGCTAGAGCCATAATGCTTCAGTGAGATGCTTCGATGATTCGATTTGTACACATATCTATTTCCAGAAAATGATGATTTCTACAATCATTTGAAAAATGATTTCTCTAGTTCCTTTCTGTGAACCTGTTTCTTTATTCCCAATGGCTGTCTGACCCCAATTTTATTTTGTTATGCATACTTTATCACAGAGATGGAAAGTAAGTTACCTGGAATATTCCAAAGCTGTGCTTGCTTTTGGGTGCTGTGGTTTAAATGATAGATCTACAGGCTAATGAGGCTCTACTATATCACTGCATTCTGTCAGTGGTATAGATTTGCCTGCTCAAAACTCTCAGATGCTTCCGCCTCAGGAACTGACAAAGAATTCGATGACTTAATAGGTACGGGAACTTCATCCTTATCTTTCAACAAAGGCAATTATTTCAGTTCTAAATAAATCTGACAATATATTCAAAGATGTATCTGGAAATACATTATGTGTGTGTGTGTATGTGCGCGCGTGTGCACGCGCGTGCGTGCGGTGCTGGGGATTGAACTCAGGACCTCGTACATGCTAGGCATGTGCTGTACCACTGAGCTAAGATCCCAGCCCTAAAACTACGAAACTTTTGAAGGTCTTTAGTTTTCTCTTAGATTTTTCCAAAATGGTAATCTAACCCTTTAGATCAGGGAATTTGGGCTAAGGCATAATCAGAAGGGAGCCTGAAAATGAAAACAATGTTCTGATGCCAATTTTTTTTTCCAAGCAGAAAATACAAAGGATGGACTCAGTTATTATAAATCAAACCACAGTATTGTACTCATTGCTTTTCAAGGTTTAAATAATAGCTACCAAAGTACGTTAAAATTCAACTAGATAGTAGTGCTCAGTACAGCTAGTGATTATTGAGTAAAATTACAGAAAACCTCTATTTTTTCAGATCAAAAACAGCTGGATATTAGCATTTTCCCATGATTCAACCAGTTAGTTGGATTTTGATAAATGTTTTCACATTTAATATGGGTTCCATAGCTTTCTAAGTCATAACTACAACATTCTAATTTAATTCCTAATTGAATGGCTAATGTATCCTTGTTTGGGAAGGACATTTCCCTAAAGGGCATGGTTAGTCAAACTCTTTAATAGGTAAGTTTTTGCATGACTGTACATTAGTAATTATACTGTTTTTTTTTTTTCTGTCTTAGGACTAGGGCAATGTTCACAAATTCAATCAACACCTGGGGTGTTTTTGAAATTTCTATCAATACTGAGGCAGCCATTCAGTATTTTATTATTTGATGAACAAAACTTTTCAAATATATATAGCATATTAATTCTAGGGTTCTTAATATTTAATTTACTGAAATTAATGCATAATGATTCTTGAAGATCCATTGCACACACTCTTGGAATTTGTGTCCTTAGCAGTGTTCAGAACATGCATTGAACACCAATTGTAGGCAATTAAAAACTCCTTGGACAAAACCAAAACAAACCACCACAGTGGAATCCAATTAGACTAACCCTGCTATTCTACAGGTGGGCAGCAGAGGAGGGGCACGGAAGCACAATCGCACTGCCTGTCTTGGGACAAGTCCACCAGGCTCTGACCTTAGAAACTCAAAAAGATTAGGCCATGCTTTCTGAGTCAGTATGCCTTGTAGGAGAAGAAAGGAAAGAAAAACTTGGCATCCTCCCCTCAATACTTCCACGAAGACACAGAATACACTTCAAAATCTATGCAGGTTAGGCTCCAGGGAAAGGTCTGTGTTTTTTGTCTTCTTTGGAAACTCACTAAGATACTGGTGTGGTGTTTAGGAATTGTCAAATCCTCTTTCAATCTGGAATGTGCCAAGTGGCTCAGACTCCTCTTGAAATTCATGGGTCACAGAAAGAAAGAAAAAAAAGCTTAAGAGTCCATGAAAAGGACTTGGGCGGGCATTTTCCCACCTCCAAGACAGCCAGGAGTGATTCTGATCAATTGATGGAGGCAGAGGGGAGACAGGGGAGATGGGGGAGGGGAGTTAAAGACTCCTAGCATTCACGTGGGTATCAGTTTCTCTCTAACACCCTTAACGAAAAGAATCTCACTTGTGAGTTTTGTGCTGCAAAAAATTTCAAAACTTCTTAAAATTGTATTAAAATCAAGCAAGAAAAATTTAGAACACAAAAGATGATAATCTATGGTTCTCTTAGTTGTATCTGAAGTATGTCTACGTGCATTTTTCACTTGAATTTTCTTTCTTTGTGATAGAGGAAAGCATATATTCTCCTTTTTTCAATTGAAGTATGCATACCACACAGCAGTATATATAAAATGCTTTTGGGTGGCACTCAACAATTGATTAAATGACAAATTTAGTTTTACTTAGTCATTAAAGTTCTCTGCTCTATGGGTACAAATGCAGTTGAATGAATCCTTTGTAACATGGGTTAAGAAACAGGCAGCTCAGGCGTGGGTAAGGCAAACAGCCTATCCACCCACAATGTTGTTGGACAGGGGAAATTTTGGTTTATGGAAGTTGATACACTTGGTTACAAAATTACCCAGGTTGGATTGTAGAAGTGAAACAGTGCTTTGTCATTTGTGATGTCAGTTTGAGAAGAATCTCTGCTGAGAAAGTTTTCAGTGGTGCAGAAGCTTCTTGAATAAAGTTCTCAGAGGTAACTGTCCAAATGCTATCCCACTGGTTACAAAATGAAAATATTGTACATAATTTTTAATATCTCCTTAGGGAGATATAATAAGAAAAATATATTTACTTTGCAAGAAAACATATCAAATAAGGTAAATGATGCAATGTATACCAAAAAATTTCCATTAATATTTTTTATAAAATTATTGCATAAAAAACTTACATATGAAAACACTCTTTCATTTAAATAGGTGTACTCTTTGATGTTAATAGACCTAGCTGCTCCAGTTCATTTTATGTTTTGCAAAAAATAAAACATTAGCTTTTTTATGAATTATGAAATTATTTTTTAATACTTCTTTGTACTCAAGCAATTTAAAATCTGAATAGTGACATATTCTTACAAAGGACACACTATGGTGATTCTGAAACCTAATTTTTCATATTAAACAAAAGCATTAGGCTTTAGAGTATATCAAAACAACAAAATGAGATATATGTTTGCCTTGAAATATCAGCAAGTAATAAAATATTTGAGATTATTTAACTTTTTATTTTTAAAAAACAGATTTTTCAATCCATTATAGTTGGGGTGTTAATAGTGTGAATTAATGCAAGTAAATACTTCAGATAAGTGCTCTTTGGTGAATTGCAATCAAAATTAAGACCTATAATTTAACAAGATAAAGTCACCTCTAACTTACTCCTTGTTCATTTCAAACAAGGAGAATTAAATGTCATTACCAAAGCAAGTCATTATGGAATTATAGCAATCTTTGCAATATTTCCGGTTCCTATCAGTTTACTTGGTATTGCATAAAGTTATAGAATTTACTGCTAAAGAGTTCTATTAAATAATTTAAGTAATTCCAGAATTGCATAAAATCTTCTCTAGAAATGGAAAAGTTCATAGCTTATGCACCAAACGGTGAACATATCTGAAATGAATGTAGTATCAAGTACCTCATTACTAAATTGCTGTTTTTCAACCCATATCCTATGATAGACTTTGATCACTTTCATACTTCCCTTTCTGAGTGTCAAACTATGACTTTATGAAGTGAGTAAAACTACTTTAGTGAAAATAAAAGAAAAACCTGACCACATGCATGCTTTCAATTTACAGCATCAGTTACATTGGTAGACATTCACGCCCATTCAAGCCAATCTGTGGTAGCTTAACCCTGTCAGCAAGCTAGTGTCTTTCCAAAATGGTCTATCTATAAAAATGTACTTAGTGTTTCTTTTAGTTGTTTATATGGTAAAATGTGGATAGTTTTAACTTTTACTAGCCAATCATAATAATTTATTATAAAATGAAGTTTGAACTCCATCACAATGACTATCCCTTCCTTGTCACAGCAACTAGCAAAATGTACTGCACTTAATATGGGTGCTCAAAGACACATTTTTTTGCATGGACAAATAAACCGTAGGGTATGTTCTGACCCAATTTTTGGGAATTTTATGCAATACTAAATTCTAATTTTATGCAATATATTTCAAATGATAATGAGTACTTAACCTACAATGTATAATTATGTTAGCTAATTGAAGAAATATTATGATGTTGGACATAACTAGAATTCTATGTATATTACATATTTTAACTGGTTTTAGTATAATTAGAAATAAGCAGGCTTGGAGATTGCGTCAAATAATCACCAAATCACACTCAAACACATTGTCTCAAATGTTTTTAAATTTTGCTTTGATGTAACAGAAAGACAAGGAAAGGACAAAGCTTTGTAAACAGAACACCAGACTGTGCGTTCTCTAAGGCCCTGCCTCTGTGATCCTTCCAGTCTTTCCCTACAAACTTTTATCTTCAAATTTCATATCCATTTATTTATTTATTTTTTTTTTAAAGAGAGAAGGACAGTGAGAGAGAGAGAGACAGTGACAGAGAGAACCAATTTTTGTTGAGTTTTTCACATGGCCCTCGTTGCTCCGACACTTAGTTGTGTACGTGGGTGCTGGGGTTTGAACCCGTGTACTTGCTCATGCCAGGCAAGCACTGTAACCTCAGAGCCACCGTCCCAGCCCCCATTTATTTTCCTGACAGAACTTCTGGTGGCAGAATGGTTTAAACAGCCAAAGGAAGAAAGACGAAAAAGGAGACCAAATAAAAACTAGAGAAATTGTGATGATTAAACAAAAAGTTATAGTTAGATTTATTGTGGACTCTATGTTTAATAAAGATCTAAAAATATATAATTATTTTTCAAAATATGCTGCATTTTGTAAAACTGGGGTGGGGGCTTCCCTTGATTTAGGTGAATTTGGGAGCTCTTGACCCTTTATACTACATTGGCTGTAGGTTTTTTTGAGTATGCAGGGTACTTGGTAAAGATAAAAGCCCTTTCTAAATGAGAATACTATATGAAGGCAGGAGAAAGAAATTAAAAATTAAAACACAAAATTGGTCAAGCCATAAAAAATATAATTAAAAAAGTCCTTTGAGGCATTCTATCATGATTAACATAAAAGTTGTAACATTTTCAATTTAAAAAGGAGACAATTCATTATAAAATGAAATGTGGGCCTGTCTGAGTTTTATTTCATAAAGAGTCTTTCAAAGATCAACAAAAGGCATAGTTCAAACAACATTACCATGAAAAAATATTTTATAATATCTTGATGCTTTGCTCAAAGCCTTGAATATAATTGATATCCATCATCATTAGCTGACTCAACAAAGGAAGTATAGAAGCCATTTGCTATAAAAATTATTTGGGGGAATTTTAGTAATCTCAGTCTTGACACTTAAGCAGATTATTTTATCTATACTTTGTAAATAAATTAGTAGTTTATTTTTTGTACTATATAGTGGACTGCATATAGTTGACATTTTAGACCTCTGGAAAAGAAAGTCAACATTGAGAAATTCTAAATCCTTAAGAATTGGTTTGGCAGTCACCTATTTTGGACTGATTAATCATAGAGTGCCTTGTGAATATTAAGTCCTCAATAAAAATGGAATGATGTTCTCAAAGTCCTCCTTTCTTTACATTAGCTTCCACCAAAAAGTATTCCATCAATCAGGGCTTTAGTATCAGTCCTGAAAGAGTTTTCTGGGTGTTGCATGAATACGGCCCACAGGAATTCAATGGTACTACATGAATATGACAGGAATTATCCGAAATATTAATATGATACCATATGTTATGAATCTTGAAAGGTGACACACATGGGATGAAGCAACCCCAAGTAGGTTTATTTCACATCTCTCAGAGTATCTTCTTGACCTACTGTTTTGCAAAAAGCACTTTGGAATAGATTCTGTGTGATGGAGCCTCTTGCCAGTCATCCAGCCTTCCTTTCATTCCAGCCCCAGTCCTTCTCTATATGCTCCACATAGGCCAGCAAATGTAATAAACACAGTGGGGCATCTCTTGCTGACCAAATGCACAATCCCTCTGAATTCAGGCCAATCTCCTTCACGAGGCCACAACATGGTCAGCACATTTTAGTATGGCTGCCCTTTTGCATTTCCGTGGGCATGAGTGGCTCACTTTTGAGCCCAAGGCATCAGCCTGCCCAGGATAGAGAGAGCATTAGGGCTATGATATTAGAAATGAAAGAAAAGGGCAAATAAGAGAGGGACAGAGAAAAGAAAGTGTTAGAATTCAGCCTTTGATGTCCAAATAGAATCTGTGAGTTGAGTCAACAGGCCTGAAGGTCAGGCAGATGAGGAAAGAATATTTTAAAGTCCATTTGCTCTTAGCGAACTGAGATTCAAGCCTGCATATTAGATCTTAGAATTAGAATTGATTATACGCCAGCAGTAGAGAGAACTCAGAATAGGATGTAAAGAAAGTAGACTCTATTCCAGAAGGACTGTAAGAAGGAAAGATGCAGAGCTAAGAGAAACAGAGACTGGTCCTTTGACCTCCTCTCTGTATTTTACAATCCCAATAGGCTGGAGCATGAGATTGGCTGAGGATAGATTTATTCTGCTTCCTGTTAGGTTTGGGGGAACAGATTATTTCAGAGTGTGCCTGGAACCATCTGGTAGGTGCAAACAGTGGGCTGCAGTAAGGAAACTCAAGGTCTCTAGCTGACCTGAGCTAACTGAACCCCATCATGAAGGAGGAGAATGCAGCTGAATCTGCCATGAATTCTCCAGCCAAAACTACCCCTGGAGCTTGACCACGTACCATATGCTGCAGGATGACCATAGCAGCTGGAAGCCAAATGCTAGTTAGCTGGATCCCAGGAGGACCTGCCAAGGAAGGAGAGGCAAAACCACAGCTTGTGGCAGCAGTTTGAATGCCAAGAACAAACCCTGACATAGTTCAGCAGGTCTCAGCAACTACCCCAGTAATGCCCCAAGTTCCCTCCTGTAGCCAGCCATGCTGGGTAGGGCTGCTGGTGGACAGAGAAGATAAACCTTAGCCAGAATCTGCAGGGGGTACACCCTGCAGGAAGAAGACTATTAAATTAGGAAATTAGGAGCGACTCAGATAAATTAACAAACAAGCCTGCCTTTCCCACCTGATATGGTAAGAGTTCAAGATGATCACATCAGCACTAAAACATCAACTATGTTTTTTATACACAGTTAATCATGTGCACATGATTTCAATGCCCTTCATTCTCCTAAGACATTTGTTTGCTATACCTTAATTCATATTTCATCTCGCATTTTCTTTTTTTTTTAGACTGTCATGCCTTGTACCCCTCCCCAATATTGTATATTCATGAGGACAAAGACACACTACACTTCATATTCTTAGCATGGTACTAGCACAGGCTCTAGGGGAGAGAACATGATTATAATGCACTTCATAATTCAGCCCAATTCTTCAATGTATTTGATCATATTTGGATTATGTGAAAGATAAATGCTATAGAACAAAATGAACCTCGTATAATTGAAATTTTAATGCCAACGAAGTGTAGTATCTTTTAGCTAATAAAACCACATGCGAATTTTCAAACAATACAGAAATAAATGTTGTACAATCATCATTCATATACTCATGCAGTTACTTTTACCTAGTTGTGGAAATCTAGTATGGCCATTATATGTTATAGATAGCTAGATTGGCATTTTTAGTAGGAAAAATAAGGATGTTTTA
The DNA here is from genome assembly GCA_004027875.1 of Aplodontia rufa. NCBI lineage: Eukaryota > Metazoa > Chordata > Mammalia > Rodentia > Aplodontiidae > Aplodontia > Aplodontia rufa. The sequence goes on along the minus strand of PVKS010020433.1, from coordinate 22,491 downwards.
AACAAGTTCATTGGCAAAAACCCTCGTACATCTGAATGCAAAGTGGAAGAGGTTGATGATAGAAGTAGCTTGATATAAATCCTGAAACTTAAGTTAAAAATAGACTTTATCTCACAGAATATTTTCTAGTCCTTTTTATAGTGAAAATAAAACTCAGTCACCTCTTCCAATATGACCTTTCTGCATGGCTTACCTGAATAAAGAGGAAAGAATTTTAAAATAACAAAGGAAGAGCTCATAGGGAAATGGGTTACAGATCCGAACCGAAGCATCTTTTTATTGCTGCACCGAGTTAACACTCATATAAACACAGCACATTTGTTCTCTCCTGGTCATTCGCCTGCCATAGGAGTGGTATAAATAAGCAGCCCCTGGCTTTTTCAAACCTCCACGGCCTTATTCCATTTATGGCATCCAATAAGGTCAAAGGCAAAGAATGAAAAGCTCCCTGCTCAGGCTAACTTTGCCAGTTTGAAACGTGGCTCACCATCCAGCCCGTTGTTAAGCAAGCTGTTCAAATAATGTCTTGGTTCACATGTCTGTGGGCCTCTGATGGGCTTCAAAGTCTAGGCGAAAGCCTATGCAAGTTTGAAATCTAACCTTCTTCGCCCTTCCATCTTTTTGTCTCCTGTTTTCTGATCTTTTTAATCCAGAATCTTTAATAGAAAAATTCTGTTGCAAGACTGAAAGCAGCATGGGGTCAAAATCCCATTATAGGTCATTTAAAGCAACATCTGTAGCCTTTTGAACATGTCAAGAGCAACTCAGGTGAACTCTGGGGACTCTTCTTCAAACATGTTTTATTAAACACACACAAACACAAGTAAAACATGCTTTAAGGTCAGATGATTGAAAGAAAGAAAAAACACCTAGGTAGATCTAAATGTTTAAATAAAAGTCTATTTAAACAATAAAAAGCATGTATCTCAGATAAATTATTTAATGCAACAGAAAGATCTTTTGGATGAGGAAAGTGGAGGAGAGAATTAACAAAATTTAGCTGAACCAACACTCTAAGGAGCAACTGCTTGCAAAACTAACAGCCTGAACATACGACAACACAACCAGGTCCACGTAAACAGGCAGATCCGGCTGCCTGCCTTCTCTGCAAAGCACGAAATGGTCTAGCATTTTCTGTATCAGCTCAAAAAAGTAAGAGTCGAGTATCATAAAAAATAAAATAGAACCGTCACGTGTGTATATATTCTACTGTGAAAAATTTTATGTGCAAATCAAAGGACCTTGGTGTTTTTCTGTTTTCCTTCTGGATTATTCCTCAGCCATTCCTTCAAAGGAGAAATCTTCACATTAACAATATACCTAAATACATAGCTACCCTCAGCCACTAATCCCTCAAAGAATGTAGCTGTGTCGGTACAATTAGAAAAACAGGGACATATCAGCTTTAGTAACTGGATGAAAACGAGGCTGTACAGACACAGTGGCTTGTACCGGAGCAGGAAACTAGGAGATTAAAGGGGGGTTCTTGGTAACAATATGGCGAAAGTGCTGGGGCAACCCAAGCCTTAAGAAAATGCCTCTCGCTAGAGATTTATGCCTTGACCACAATCTGAAGAGCAGGCATTTTAAAAATTCCAATAAAGACAGAAAGAAGCTGTTTTCTTTTTCTTTAAAAAAAAAATGAAAAGAAAAGAAATCCACTTAAGAATTTATGAAAGGCAAGTTTTTATCAACAATCACCCTCTGGGCCTGGCCCTTTTCCAGAATCAGGAACAAAGTACATTATAACCCCAAAGTCAGATCTCAGGGAAAACAATAAATCTAGAAAAGATTGAACGCACGCCAGCAACCTCAAGATTAAAGCATTTGCAAAGTCGTCCTGTGTTTCCTGGTTTGCCCAGGCAATTCTCACACAGCCTTGAAGTAACACTGGTCAGCAGCAAAGTCACACTTACCGGACAATCAACAGTCCCTGAACCACCGAAGAGAAATCGCCACTTACCTAGGGAAAGAAGAGAGTAATGCAGAGATTAAGAAGCTATCATCTAAAGGCATTAATTTACAGCCGCTCTGCATTATCCTAGCCCCTGCAGTGCCAGCACATTCTCAATGAACATTGTTAACCATTTAGAAGAAAACCACATTTTAATTCATTTGTGCACGAAGCGAGTTTTGTGAAGAGTGACCAACAATATGGTTGTAAAAAAAAATGTGAACTAATTGTCTTCTGAATCACTGTGACATGATTGAAGGTAGGCAAAAAGGGGTAAGATGTTAACAGGATCTGAGGGGAAATGAAACACACTTTTATTGAATCAAGTGTTTTGCAGTGATTTCCACCAGGTTATCAAAGGCTATGCCTCCCTAGGCTGGAGCCTAACCCGCCCAGCCGGCATGAGACAAAGCCAGGTAGCCTCTAAAGTCACATTCAATGTTTTCTAGGACAAAGCAGTAACAGTAGTTTTTGGCCCCCAAATCCCAGATGAGTAGTCACAAAATGATCACTCTAATTTTAGCTGAACTCCAATCCAAAGTATTTTTAGTTGCCAACTTATTCAACGTGCAAACATTTACAATTTGTGTGAACCTTCTAAGTCCAGTTGCTAATTAGTCATAAAATGAAAAACTTTGGCTTTATTTCAGCTACACACCATGAAAACAGGGAGGGAAAAAAAGCAGCTTTGGGACTGCATGCTAGAATCTGTATTTAAAATTATTTCCAGTCATAGTCTCCCATACATAAGTAATGACTTCAATGGTATCAATCTTCTTTTTATTTATTTACTTAAAGAGAGAATGACAGAGAGAGAGAGAGAGAGAGAGAGAGACAGAGAGAATGGGAGAATCAATTTTATTTTTTAGTTTTTCAGTGGGCCTTTGTTTCTCCGATACTTAGTTGTATATGTGATGCTGGGGTTTGCACCCAGGTCCTTGCACAGGCCAGGCAAGCACTTTTACCACTGAGCCACTGTTCCAGCCCCAGCATTCTTATTTTAAAAACACAGATTACTCTTGCTTTCAAAGTCTCATGAAGAGCAAGATGGAATTTGTAAAGAAATAAGGAACATGAAGCAAACCTGGAAGTGACGAGGAACAAGATGGGGAAACAGGTTACAGACACAATTCCCTTTAACACCCCAAGAAAACATTCTCAGTTGCCCCCTTTATTTATTTCTTCCAAAGACATTTGTTGAATGCCTTCTGTGTATAAAAGAGCACTGTTGGCAATGCATGGAAATCACATATAAGAACAACACTGCTGTTCCCAAGGAGCCCAGAGTTTAAGAGAAAAGGGAGGGCTTTGCAAGGAAGTAGAGGGAACAAGAGTCACAGAGAGGTGCAAGGAAAGTGTGGCCCAGGGAGTGCCCCTTTGGGACAGGATGGCCATAGAATTCATGGAGCAAAGTTAGAGCTTACAAGGGTTGGGGAGATTTTGGAGCGTAAGCTGTGAAATCATTCCCAGGTCACATCTGATATGAGTATAGGCAAAGTCAGGTCCACCAGAGAACCTACCCAGGGTCCAGTCAGCAGCCAAGTTCAGTGTGGAAGTGCTTCTCAGAAGGACACGGTGGGAAAGAGAGAGGCAAAGCCCCAGGAGCCATGGCTTAGTGGTGCTTGACTTCTTTCTGCTCTTACCTTTCAGAAGCAAGAGCCCATGCAGAGTCTCACATGCCTTTGAGCAGTGGCACTAGCTGGGACAGCCGCTGTGTCCCTGTCTCACTCTTGTTACCTACAGTGCCTCCCATAGGGCAGGCTTTCCAGAAACTGCGTCCCTTTTATCTGTGGGTGCCTGAAGGACTGGGATGCATCTCTCACATCTCCCACTCTCAGGAGCTAGAGGGTGGGACTTCCATTCCTTCTGATCCCCACTCTGTCTACATAGCTGTCACCACCTCTTTGTGTCCACAGCATCCAGCTCACACCAATTCCACCCTCTGGGATTAGCCATTATTTTCTGAGTGACTTTCTACCACATTCCTGGCATCAGTTCCAATGAAAGCACCATCTTTGATTTAAAAATATTTTCCACTACTTGGTTGTATTTAATCCTTTTGAACAAGCTTGAAATGAGTATCTCTTACATTTTTGTACACAGGCAAGTAAATTCTGGGAGTTAAAAGTCTGAAAAGATACTGTTCTGATCTTCAGGAAATGTATAATTTGGAATGGAAGACATATATAAATAATAAAATTTAAAGCAGAGAAGACAAAGCTCACTTCTGGCTGCGGGAATCTTGAACAAGTCATGAGGAGATCCTGGAAGATGGCCTGGGTTCTGATAGTAGTGTCATGAAAGAGAAGGATGAAATGGTGAGGAAATAAAGAGCAAAGAGGTGGGAGAGTCCAGAGAATGTGCTGGAAATGGAGAAAAATCAGGATTGACTGGACCAGGATGTGTGAGTTGGGGCATTCAGACAGAAAAAGAAATTGGAACTAAATCTCAGGGGCCCATCAACGGCCCATGAAGGAGTTTGGCTGGAATTGGTAGCAGTGATGGAGAAGGTTGTTAAATATAGCTTAGCTTGGGTTGGGAAGACTTGGTCACGGAAACTCCTTGTGAAGATGGAGGTAGAGATTGGGGTGATGGGTCTACGTACTGAGGATGTCAACAACTGCTGGCCATCACCAGAACTAAAACGAGGCATGAAACAGACTTTACCTCAGAGCCTTCAGTAGGGGCCACCCCTCCCAACACCTTGATTTTGCACTTCTTGCCTGAAAAATTGTGAGACCCTTGAATTCTGTTGTCTGAGCGACTGAGGCTGTCATATTCCTAGTAGTGAATGAGATTTGTGAAAAGAAAAGAAGGAAATATCTCTAAAAATCATTGTGGGTGGGAATTTGTATAAGTTTGGATCCTCTGCTAATTAGATGGAAAGACAAGGCTGAACATGTAAGGATTTTCTTGGAGGAAATATCAGGTGAAAGGATAAAGTGAAGAGAGCGAAGGAAGACAGAGAGGAAGAGAGAGCGGTTTGGGCAGAAGCAGCCTGGACTGCAATCCAAGCAAGATTTGGTGAAGACACTGGGCAGTCCTTAAGCCTCTCCCTAGAAGTGATGTCTTTGGTATCTGCCTTCCCCACACTCAGTCAATGAGGAACCAGAGCCTGGCCTAGGCTGTGACCTCAAAGAGTAGCCCTGGCACCCTCTGTCCATCAGAGTCAGTCAGACACAGCCCAATGGCCTCCAAGTAGTCAGAGCGCCAGGGAAGGGGGATGAAAAGACTGGAATTGGAGCCAGTGTGACCAGGCACATGGAGGACATCGAGATGAGATCAGTTTGAACATACAGTTTTAAGCACCAACTGTACACACAGAGGGCTGGAACAGAGGGCCAGGGGCACAGGTGAAAATTCCTGAACCAAGAGTTCTGAGTCCCCCGGAAAACACCCTAGTCCTGGGAGGGCAGAGGAGATTGCAAAGGGTCAGGGTACAAGCTCAGAAAAGCCACACACAATAAATGTGAGAATAAAAGAGAGGAAAGCAGAAGGATCCTTCAAATCTATGAAGTTTGTAGAGCCGAGTGCAAGGCCACAGAGGTGGGGCCGTGCCATTCTGGCGCATGTGCAGCTCTCAGAACCAAGCATGCTGAGCAATCAAGGAAGGCAACTTTGGAGGGAAGCAATTAGGGGGACTTTCCAGAAGGTGGAAGTCTAGTTTCAAGGGAAAGGAAACGAATCAAGACGGGTGAGGGCACAGACCAACAAGTGCAGACCCTATATTGTAGATAGGAATGGGAGGAGAAAGTTCAGCAAAATTGAAAACATAGAAAACAGTAAGGGAACTACAAATGTGGAAGTATAAAGTAATCTGATTTAAGGTGGATTTAAGGGAGGAAAAAGCCAAGTGATATTCTAAGGAACAATATTTGGCATTTGAAATGACTCCTGAAAACTTACTAACAGATAAAATGAGGTTACAACTCCTATGGCAACTCTCATCTTCCAAACTGTCTACAAAACATTAGTGGTGTCTGTTCTGGGATTTGTATTCTCGAGCAAGATGAAGCAATAGAAAGAAATACCAGGAATATAAGCATCATATATATATACATATTTTTTTTAAGTTACACTGTTTCCAGTTACAGTATCTCTTTCACCAGACAAAAGGTTTCATCTCCAAGTCATTGTAATCAGGAAGAAAGAAAGATAAATTCACTGTCTCTTTATTCTGTGATCTAATGGGGATTCTTTCAGCAAACCCCTTAACATGTGGTGGTTACGATTCCATAGCTCTAGCCGCAGATTTTCCACAGGGAGCTCTTAGTCAACAACTAACAGATCGATACCTGAGCTTTGTAGGAGACACTGTGTTCCCATAGCCACCGCAATCATCTCTCCAGTTGCTTACAGCTTCAGGGGCTTCTCTACCCTCCCAACCCTCCTGTCCACTTTTTGCTGATCATAAAAAGGTTACTGAGAAGTTAAGCAAAGCGTTGAGCCACAGAGATGTCCCGATGTTTAAAGATCAAGACACACAGGACATTCAATCTTATCTTATTCATATATACTTTTATTTTGCATCTTTTTGGGAAATTTGATAGTGCTAAACTGAGGCCCAGGAAATACGAATTCTCCCCAAATCAAAAAACTCATTAATGCCACGGTTGAAGGTAATTTCTTCTTGGTTCTTGTCCCTTTTCCTTCTCTCTGTGCTACCTAACAATGGAATTCAATACCCTCTAATAATAAAATCTGATAAATGTGCCCATTTAGAAACCGTACACACATGCACGCACAATCAATTTTAGCCTTAAATATGTTCAATTGGATTCAGATGTACTATATTTTTTTGCCACTGCATTTTAGAAGCAATTTGTTTATTTTGTTTTTGTAGGTTTTTATTTTTTTATTGGTGCATGATAATTATATGTGATAGTGGTATTCATTGTGACACATTTGTATATGCACGGAACAATTTGTAGTATTTTATTTTTAAATACCATTCTCATTAAGTTGCTTTGTAATACAAGGTGAAATAATGGGAAAAAAACTTCAGAGATGATTAAGCCTCATCTGCAGGTTGTTCTGGTACTTTCAAATCACACTGTTCCTACCTTTGTATTGTTGTTCATAAATGTTAATTTTGTGTGAAGTAAACAAATACAGAGTACCTAAACTGACTATCTCCTATTTCAGTATGAGTTATTAAAGCGTTTGCATTAAAAACTGGAATAGAAGCTGACAAAGACTTCTACAATATTAAACCACAACTTATTGCTACCAATGCAGGCATGTTTGGAATTCCGATGCCAGCAAGAGTTCTAGCCACACAGCCAAGCCCTCTAGAGGGGAAATCTGCCAAAGCCCCTTTAACCACATGCCTATAGGAATCGGTGCACTTAATTAAATGTGCAGACCAAGGAAACAGCAGAGTCACTGTTTATTCGTAGACATATCACTGAATCACCAGCTGGCGTTGCATTAGAGACCTGAGCTCCTGATGGTGCGCTGCACATCGTACCCAACTCACTGAACACAGGCAGGCATTGCCTCTAACACGATGGAAACAGAATGGAAACAGTGCACGAAGAGGAAAAAAGCACACGTAGCAGCAAACGAGAAGAAGAGTCATCAAGATGTTTCAATCACTGAAAATTCAAGAAATAGGGTGCAGAAATTGACCGCGCACCTGTTTTCAGAAGGCCTCCAAGCACGTTTTGGTGTAACTGCGTTAATTGCACATTGTGAATTATAATGTTGTCTTTGACTACCAGCTGATGCAGCAGAATAGATGACTTTTGCTGACCCTTCAGAAATATTTTCCTGGTAGGCCTCTCAGTTCCTAGAATTTCCCCAAGGCCAAAGTTCCTCCAGAACAGAACAAGTATTGTACCCAAGAAGAAGCTACGCAACCCAGCTGTGCACTCACAGCTGGACTAAGTGGGGAGACACTGGGGGAGGGGATGGCCGTGGTGATCATGCTGCCCAGTGGCTTCAACTTCTGGTGTTTATGCCCTTGAATGTGATTCCCTTTCAACCCATAGAACATGACAAAGGTTATCACTGGCTTGATTTTATAATGTTAATGAAGACTCCATCTTTTTTTTTTTTTTAAGACAGAGGGACAGTGAGAGGGACAGAGAAAGAGAGGAACAACTTTATTTAGTTTTTCACATGGCCTTAGTTGCTCTAACACTTAGTTGTGCATGTGGTACTGGGGTTTGAACCCAGATCCTCGTGCTTGCCAGGCAAGCACCGAAACCGCTGAGCCACCGCTCCAGCCCCACGAAGACTCCATCTTGCTAGCTCTTTCCTGTCTCTCTTTGTGTTTTTTTGGTTTTCAGAAATAAGCTGCCATCAATCCTACAGCTGCAAGGAAATGAATTGTCAACGATGTGGGAATGCCATCCCTTGACAGTGACCTTCTCCCACAAACACACCTGCTGACCCTACCCATATAGCTCCTAAAATGAGCTACCCTGTCTAGCCTCTGGGCTCTGGACGTGTTGGTCCCTTTGCCTAAAAGCCTGCTGTCTGGCTGGCTGGTTTCTATTCTGCTTTGGAACACAGCTGAGATGGTACTTCACATGGGAATCCTTCCATGTTCCCATATGACCAAGTTAACTTCCCTCCCAGGTAATCCAATATTATAACATTCCAACCTCTTAGGAATGTGTGTTAGAATTCAGCTGTTTTTGGTAATGACTAATAGAGTCCCATTCGAATCAACTCTAAGCTGAAAGAATATAGAGTAGATGCTTATGGAACCTGAGGCAAAGCTGAACAGCAGTGTCTCATGCAACGTGGGGACCAATGCCACAGCTGGGAAGGCATGAGTAATGAGGCTGTGGACTGCTTCATCTCCTTAGAACTTCTCTAATATATCTAATAGATCCTATATCTCTTTTCTCTCTGAAGGCCATATTCCTCTGTTAGGTGTCTCCATGCTAGATGTGATAAATATATACTTTGTCTTCGTCCCCTTGCACACTGCTTGTAGCACACAGTGCATTAACTCCTTGGAAATTCTTAAGTGACAGGAGTGAGTTTTGTTCTAATGAGGACCTTCTTGTTAGGCCTCTAGATAGGATCCGATTGGAGGCCGTTTGTCAGAAGTATCAAGGTATGATTAAAGGATTGCAACTTGCACCCTATCTTCTCTCCCACTTCCACCCCCAACCTCCAGGGAGGGAAGAGGAGCTGAAGGTGGAATGAATTACCGATGGCCAATGAGTTAGTCAATCATGCTTACATAACAAAACCTTCATAAAAACTCCTAGGCAGAGGGGTTTAGAGACTTCCAGAGTTAAGGAGCACATCAAGGGGATGACTGAGATGGATGGTCAGAGAGGATGTGGAAGTCCCCCAATATTTGCTCTGTACCTTGCTATTATGGTTTGGATCTGGAAACTCCTGCCTCCCATCAAAGCTCATGTGTCAGGCGTGCAGCAGTGTCCCAAGGATGTGGTTAGATTTCAGGCCTGTGATCTCATCGAAGGACTAATCCACTTGAAGGATCAGTAACTCAATGGACTACTGGGACATGACTGGGCACTGGAGGTGTGGCCTTGAGGGCTGTATCTGCCCCTGTCCCTGCCTCCCTCTCTTTCCCTCTCTTTCTCTCTGTCTCTCTCTGCTTCCTGACTGCCTTGAGCCAAACAGCTTTCCTCTGCCAGGCCCTTCCTCCATGATGCTATGTCTCACCTCACACCCAAAAGAATGAAGCCATCTGACCATGGCATGAATGCCCTGAAACCATCAGCCAAAATAACCCTTTTCTCCTCTAAGTTGTTCCTGTCAAGTATTTTGGTCACAGCAATGAAAAGCTGACCAATGCATTTGCCCTCCACATTGCTTCTGTTTGGCTATTCTTGAGTTGTGTCCTTCATGATAAATTTGCAGTAGTAAGTAAAGGGCCTTCCTGAGTTCTGTGGGGCATTCTACCAAGCTGTCAAAACTAAGAAGAGGGTGGGGGACCCTGGAATTCATAGCCAAGTTAGAAGGGTGGACACATTGGTCACCTAATTCTTATAATGAGCATCTGCAGTGGGAGTGGTCTTATGGGATGAGCCCCTAATCTGTGGGGTTGGTGTGAGAATTCAGTTGAATTCTTGGACAATCACTTGGTGTCCAGAGATTTATGGAATTTGTTGCTATGAGAAAAACCCCGCATATTTGATGTCTGAAATGCTGAGAGTAAAAATAGTTCATGCTAGGTCAACTGTTTCTTCTCCACTGGCCCCAGAAACTACTTCCTCATTTCAAACATCCCACTTGGACACACTAGTGTCTTTTCTCTCTACCCCAATCCTAAAAGGGGAGAAAGAGATTCCAGTTCACCAGCTGGAATTGAATGCCCATCCCCAGGACAATCGCCATGGCTGTGGGACACATAGCTCCACAGTTTAACACAGATATCAAGTCCCACTACTGTAGGTAGAAGGCTATTCTCAGACAAGAAAAAATACGATGCCAGCTTATGACCCTATACTGTGACTATCTGTTTACTCACAGTCCTTTCTAGTAGTCCACTAACTCTGTGAGTGAAGACTTCACACTATAACATCTACCAAGTGTCTATTATTTGATGGAGTAGTCAGTACAAAGGAGATGCTCAATAAATATCAGTTTAAGAAATGAAAAGTATTATCTTTTCCTTTGATTAATATACTTTTCATACTGCCAGTAATAAAATTTCCTTGATCTTTTAATGAAAGCATTAATAAAAATGTTTTTCATTGTCTTCCAAAGAATTGGCTGGAGAACTGAGAGATTGAAGGCTTGCTTAGAATAGATTAGAGCACGGATTCACTCCTCCCCATCACATACTCTCTAATATAGATTAACCTCCTACTTTAAGCCAGTATTTCCTAGAAATGGAGCACAAGGCCTAGGTTCATTGACGACTCAATCACCTCTGAATTACAAAGAATTTTCACTTAGCTTGAAGCTCTACTATTAGTGATAAACGACTCAACTTAACCAGCCGTGAATTTTCCCACTGAAAGATTCCCAACAGTTAAAGTGTCTCAGAGAGCTTCAAGTACTAGTCCTTGGAAGGGCTGTGTAGGTTTGGGTATGCACACACATTTTAAATCTTGATTTTTAAACTAAGCATTTGAGAAAAGTCCTTGGCAATTTCTAACTTTAATAAAAAAGATATATGCCAATATCAAATCTTAATTGAAATAAAATTCACCTAATCTTGCATTCACAATAGTTTGCCCTCCTGTTATTAATATCACTTGATGCTTTCCTGGAGAAATTCCTAAGGCCATCCTGACTTCGGTTTGAATCATTCTGCTGAGGTGTAATTATTTCTTCTATTGAGTCCGACTGCATTTCACAAAGTAATGACCAATGCTGAGCAAATAACATCTTCCTAAATCATTTCCTAACAGGCCAGGCAGACTCTTGGGACATCTTCAACCCAGGACAACTCTACCTAAGAAAAGTGCCAGAATTTATTTGGTGATTTCCTGGTCAGCCTACCCAATAAGCTGGCTTTAGAAAACCTGCAGAGAGCCCCACTTTCAGGCCAGTTAGACCCGCACAGTTACAGATCAGGTGAGCTTGTCTTCCTGGAGGATCTGAATTTCTTCAGATGTGGATAATCTCTGAACTGAACATTCAGTCAATAAGATTTCCTCTCCTGGACTCCTCAAAAAATTAGGGTTGGATCCACTGTACGATCTGGCTATCCCTCTTCTGGGTATTTTCCCAGAGAAGTTACAATCAGCACATTACAGCGACACAGCAATATCCATTGCTCAATTTACAACAGTTAAATTATGGAACCAACCCAGATGCCCCTCACTGGATGAATGGATCCAAAAGCTCTGGTGTGTGTGTGTGTGTGTGTGTGTGCATGCGCGTATACACACACAATGGAGTTCTACTCAGCTATTAGAAACAATGAAATTGCATCTATTGAAGGTAAATGGATGACATTGGAAGAAATCATGCTGAGCGATGTTAGTCAAACACAGAGAGTCAAGGGCCCAATGGTATCCCTCATTTGTGGAGGTTGAACCTAGACCCAAGCTCAGGAGTAAAGTAGACAAACTCATGTTTTAGGTCCATTGAACAAAAATGCAAAATGTTAATATTTAAGTGACACAGTTGCAATATTTCATAAGATATTTGAGCAAGCTGTGCTGCACACCTGCCCAAAAACGTGAATGCTTAATCCCATTGACAAATATTTTAAGGAATAGCAAGGGATGATGGGAAGGGAGGAGAAGGGGAAATATTGGAACTAATATAAAGCAAGGTACATTCCAAGCAGTTATAAATGTCACTGTATATACTACGGCCATACATAAAAAAATGTTCTTCATAGGTATAAATATTATGTCACTGTATTTGGGTATTTTAGGAACAATATAGGACCTAGAAGAAAGCAAAGGATCAGGGGATGGGAGGAGGGAGGTAGAGGGATGTGTGTGGGGGATATTGAACAAATTGTGTTGCTGAATTGTGTGCATTTAGGAATATGTAACAACTAATCCCAACATTATGTAAAACTATAATGCACTAATAAAAATAAATCTAAAAAAAGATTTTGCTCCTGGTGCATCTGAAGACTTCCAATGTAATTTCCTGCAATAATTCAATTACGCATTCTTTGTCTGATAGGGTAAATGGCAGAGACAAAGGTGAGTTGGTTGCATTATGCATGATGGCTGTTGAATGCCAGCTGCTTACTGCCCAGGCATATATGTAATAGTTTCAACTTCTGGTCTTTATTCATGTTTCTGGCAAGTGGAATTCAATTTCATCAGTTCCATATATCTCTCTTGCAGCCTCCAACACATACATGGTCCCTGTCAATGCCCATGACATCTGCTCTGAAGACTTGAATACCAGGATTGGTAGTAAATCGGATAAAGGCTAAATATTTTCCTAAGGTCCAAGTAATATATTTACCTAAGTCAAAAATTCCAAACTTATTTTGGCATAGAACCTGGTAGTGATGAATGAAAGATGGAGGGATACATCAAGATAATAAATTGTTTTTCTACCCTGGAGACAGGGACTTTCCTCTTTTTTTGCTTATGATGATTTGGCTAGAAAATCATTTCCCTCATTTTAACCTTTATTGTGGAGGTCATGGTGCAGATTGGGGGGTTAAGGGACTGAGAAGACTAAGATGGCCCAAGAACCTTTTAAACTCTGCCTTGCGTACCTCTAGGAAATGTTCTTCTCTCCCGCCTGTGTAAGAAGTGGATTCTATCCTGGGCCCTCTCCCAGCATCAGTAGGGCTGACTTGCCAAGCATTGCAGATTAGCACGTTTGCACAGTGATACAGGAAAAGAAAGTTGAAGCAGCTAATGAAGCTTTCATAACCCTCTACAACCCTTCTAAATTCCCCAACTCTGAGAAGCTCTGCGCTTGGCCCCTGGAACTGCTGATATGGTCAGGCTGTGGGGCACAGTAGCTTAGAAAACGACTCTGGCACATAGCTAGGCAGATAGTTTAGCAGTTTGCTTTCCCTAGTTTACAAAGGACAGGAAGTTGCAGAAGACCTAGGGAGGTCTTGCCAATGTCACCCAGTTGGCAGTGCCATCCACTCTGGAGCCATATCCTTTGGTTCCTAACCTGACACAACTTCCCCGTTAGAATACAGTTTCACAAAGGAGGATGGCTTTCCACATATTAGCTTTTTTCTTTAAACAAACTTATTCATGAGGATGAAAATATTTAAAAATTCTGCTTCAGTAGACATAGTACCAAGAGGCCAATTCACAGGATATTAATTATGAATTATCTTTTCTAAGCTATAACCTTTACTCTGAAAAGTGCTGGCACACATTATTCCTTCAATACTTCTGCTTCACGTTACTGGGAAGAGCCATAGCTATGGCCCACCTAAGGCAAAGGACTCCGCCTCCTCCCCGGGGCCATGGGAGCTCTCATCCACTAGTGTGACTTTAGGTGGGTCTTCCTGAGATCCTCCTCTGGCCTTCCTCCTCTTTTTGCCAGCATGCCATTGGGTCCTTTGTGGATAGTCCTCATGTTAATGGGTATTTCCAGCCATGGAGGCCTAGACTGTTTTATCAGAGAACCAGAGTCTACAATCACTTGTTCCCTCCAAGACTAACAACAGGAACTGGAAAAGCCTGGAAAGGAGGCCTTACTAGTCCCTAAAAACAAATCCTATCTGTGCTTTTACAGGGGCAGGATAAGGTTTCCCTGCAACACTAGCAGGGGAAGGCTTGGCATCTCTGATCTTTTGCTCTGACCTAACTATCCAGGTGATTAAGTTTTGGTCCTTCCCAGCTTGAAACCCATCCAAGGCCTTTCTGTGCCTGCTGATGTCCTATGAAATCTCCAGTTCTTTACATTCTCCTTCAAGGACTCACATGTGATCTAGGGACAAATTTCTCATGCCCAGGTCAAGCTGATCAGGTTAGGTGCCACTCAAAAGGCTTTGATTAAAGCCACTGGCTGGAGAGAGAAGGAGGGTATCCCCTGTTTTAGCAGCAGTTTGGTTTTATGGATTCCCCAATTTCTGATGCCAGAAATACCTGCACAAAACTTCCTTTGGAACCAATAAACAACCCCTGAACATCTACCAGAGAAAATATATCCAGTTCAAGTAGAGGCTTGTTTGGGTTGGTTTACCAAAAAGAAAACTTTAAAACGACAGACCCTCCTCTCCTCCCAGTCAACACCCTCTGCGCCCCTTTCTGTTTTATTTCCTATTATAACAGGGGCATCAGATGACAGACTACAGTGTGGTTGTTTATTTGTTTATTGCCTCCAAGTCAAACATCAATTCCACGAAGGCAGAGAGTTTTGTTTGCTTTGTTAATTGCTCTCATTCCCAATAGCCAGAACAACCTTTGGCAGTAGACCACAACTAGTAAATATCCAGGAAGTGAATGAAGGGGTCACAATATCTATCAGGGGCAACTTCCTTCTGCAGAAAAGCCTGGGGGGCACATAGGATGTGTAAAGCCCTAGAGAAGAACAGCAAGAAACTGTGATGAAGGGGGACATGTATCCCAGGACAACGGGCAAAAGACAGGGGCTGGAGTTCACACCACCACATGCCCCCTTGCTTTTGACCCTTTTGGACTTCAGCTCCTTGCAAGGCCCTGTGATGCCACTATGAAGAACTTTCCACTACCAAAGCACTGTGAGGGCTCCGGAGAGGAAGGCAGGGCCATGCCTAGGATGTAACAGCACAGAACGATCTGCCATCTCCATGTCATATGCCACGCGAAGCAAGTTGATTCTGTCTGTCCCAATCCTGGCATAGGCCATTCACCTTGGTGGCTCTCCAGGGGCACTTAAACACCAAGCCACGTCTCCATCCCTTGTTTTATTTTTTATTTTGAGGCAGATTCTCGCTGAATTTCTGAGGCTGGCCTCAAACTTGCGATCCTCCCATCTTAGGCTCCCACGTTGCTGGGATTACAGGTGTGTGCCATTGTGCCTGACCAGGGTATGTTTGTTAAAGCACATATTACATTATACATGGAATCACTAAGAAGCAGAGTATCCGTTTTTAGGCCCGGCCAAGTTGTTTGAGATCCAGTTGTACGCTGTCACTTTGCAATTTGGGTTTGCAATTTGGTACGCTTGTTTCTCAGGATAAAACCTACTGGTCAACACCAGAGTCATGTAAATAATTTCTACCCTTTATTTATTCGTTCCTTAAACTAACCAATGCACAAACTCCTGTGGGTCTGTCTCTTTCCTCTCGGTCCACCCCTCCCTCCTCTCCCAGCCACCTCTAGACTTTCCATTGTTACCCCTATCAGCACCTCTAACCTCTCTGGGACCTGCGAGGAATGAATTTCTTTGGTTCCCCTCTTCACTGTGTCTTTCCTGACACACACACAAACTTGACCTTTCCTCCAGTCAGCCAAGGGTCTCCTACAGTGTGCCTGTCTTGGCTGAGAGTCAAAATAGACCTCAAGATCAATAACGCAAATAACAATCATAACCAGCAATCAAACATTGCGGGAACCAGAGAGCTTGTCTTGTTTTACAAAGATCTGAATGTTTCCTAGGTGTAACACTATGTCACATAAAAGTTAGAGTTCTAGCTATCGGGAAAAGTCCCTTCCTACAATCACTTCTTCCCTTAGTGTGGGTAACACAGGTGTGCAAGAAAGCCTCCTTCCTTTCCTCTGCCCATCAATACTTCTAAGTGTGCTATGCTTATAATGCAAGATGAATATGTTTTCCACCAGATGCTGAGTAGGTGGTGGCACTGTGCCTTGTCCCAGGGTACAATTTACGGGGAAGAAGTAAATCAGAGGCATATATTAGGAAGTGCCCTGGGGCACACCCATAGCAATGACCTTTAAAGGGCAGTATCAAGTTATGAGGCAGCATAACCAGCAAGTGAATGATCTCTCTATGAAAGGTCACCTGCAACTAGAACAATATTTCCTATTTCAGCACATAATCTGGTACCTTTTGACACATTTCTCTTCTTCAGGATGCTGTGATGTCTGTAAAACAGACCAGGTGCATTTTCTTGGCTTTGTAACGAATATGCCCGATTTGGGCTCATGGTAAAAACTGATGGACGCAAGCAGCCTTAGCATTTCGGTTGCTTTTAATGTTGGATATTTAAAAGGTGGCATTTGCATTCCTGTAGCTTATTTTGAGGTGTCAAAGAATTTCAGATTGCTTAGAATAGTAAGGGGCCTCTGAAAGACCTCCATCTGATTTAATCTTTTGGCATATGAGATAATAAGCCTAGAAGGAAGAAAGATATTTGCCTGAGGTTTCACAGCAAGGGACGGGTAGAACCCCAGCTGCCTGTCACCCAGCCTGCTACCGTCTCTACCCTCATGCCATGTTTCTGGGCATGCAGAAAACATTGGGTACAGTGGATTAGCAGTGCTGAATGTTGAAATCCTTGTGAAATTCCTTATTTAGCTGTCTTTCTTCAATAGTCCAATTATTTCATATTTTTTCCTGCTTTGCCTGCTTCCCAGTAGATTGAGAAGACCCCGGCTTTGCTCTCCCTGTTCTCCATCTGCATCTCCCGCACACTTACTATGTGCTGTGCTTGAAAGGCCAGCATTGTTGTGTCCCGATCTGATCACATGACTTTACACCCACACTCCCTGCGTATTGTTCTGCCGTGTCAGACCACGGCTCGGCTCGGCAGATCTCCTGTCTATGGGTTTTATCACACTGTTGGCAAGGAGAAAGTTAACTGAAGCAAGCGTGGGCTGTCACGTGGCTCTGTGCTTGGTCAAAGATAGCAGGTCTCATTGAAAGGCTAACTACCTTTATCAGTCTGGTTCGTGTCCTGCTTCTCTTTTTCCTCATTAGAAATGTAAAAATTGATGACTTCCATTCTTCTTATAATGGGAAGATTAAAATACTGATTTTGCATTATCACTGTGATTTTTCTGCCAGAATCAGTTCATCACAGCTGAAGACTCAGTCACTGGACAGTTATTCAGATAATATTAAGAAGGCAGATCCACTGCCTTGCTCTCCTTCAGCCCCCTCTACCGGGTGTGCACTGTGAACTCCAAGTGAACAGGAAACCTGCTTCAAGGCTACCCAGCCATCATAAGTCCAGCCGTGGTTGAGTGGCATGCTTTCCTGCTGAGATTTATTAGCACCCTAATTCCACTCCTCTTCGCCAACACACATGCACGCACATATGCAACTCTGCAAAACCTGCTAGATCTCAGTTTTCACTTTAAGAAGAAAGAGGGAGAAAATACTTTTATTATTTACATGTGTAAAACTATTATCTTTCTAGTTGCTCGCCAGAAAAGTAAAATATCCCTAAGTGACTTCTAATGGCATGCCTCCTTGCTGTTCTGTGAAGTAGCTGAGTTCATTTAAGTCAAGATGACGCCCCTGGGCCGTTCAAGTCACAGCCAGTCCACCTGTATGTGGGTCAGGTGGTTGGCTGGGACTCCCTGGCTTCTTCTCACGGGCTCACTGTGTGTTCCTGCAAAGTCCCCTCTTCCTTGAAGTGCTCTCCTGCAGGCCTTTACTCTTGGCTATTAACACCTCTGCATTTCATCTTGCTCACTTGCGAAATAGGCATGACACTCGCCTTGTCCTGTTCTTCAAATTTACCATACAGAATGACGAGGCAAGGCAATAGAACGGGCTCTGAGCATTTCAGAAGAAAGAGACCAACTGAATGGTATTAATCAAAAAACACACCACCACATTTCTCTACCTCCTTATGCAGCATTACAATGAAGGATAGACGCGGAGGATTTCTTTGGGAAACATTTAGAACTCAAACCAAGTATTCCTTTAAGGCTTCTTTTCATTCAAAAATGCCAAGAAAAATATTATGCTTATTGAACTGAATATTTCTATGTGATACACCACTATATCACTGCATATTTTTGATATGCAAATTTCTACAACACTAAAGGTACAAATATCTCTCTCATTGATCACCATGGGGTTTTGTATAATAAAGATAAATACATAGTAAAATTGCTATTCCAAGAAGAATATTCTTACTGGAAAGAACAGACTGGCAGTGTTTCCTAGCTCTGCAGCACAACAAAAAAAATTTAAGGCATTTTTCAAGTTAAATATGAATTTATTGATTTTGGCCACCTCCTGTTCAGAAACACATGGAGTCAAAGACAGAAGTACATTTGTGGATGTGATTCAAACAGCCCAAATACTAATTTCTAGAATGTTCCTTTTGAGATTCGACTAGGTGTTATAAACGGCATCTAGAGAGTTACTCTGAGGGACTGGATTGTAAAGCGAAGCCTGCATTTGGATTTGTGTCCCACTGGGCTTAGGTTCTGCAAAAGAGGAAACAAAGATTATAACTGCAGTAAATAAGTTTGAGAAAATTACCCACATAAAGCACAAATCCAACACACACACTGAAATGCGTGTTTTATGCAGGAGGCTGAATAAGGAGGGGCTGTTATTTTATGTGAGAAATAAGAGAAAATTATCTAATTCTATTTTCATCAAATCAACCTACGGTCCAAATCCTCTGCACGATTTCCTCTATCACATCCTATGTTAAGAAAATAAAAAGGAATAGGTGATTTATGATCATGCTCTCATTCTCAAAGAGCACAGCTTCATACCAGGAAGAGCAAAACTCCCCCGAAGCCTCTATGTGGAATGTTCTCCCGATCTTTAGCGATGGGAGGCACCATGACCTTAGATCAGAGATTCTCTAGAGAACTGACACCTCACAGAGGAATTATTTTGAAATCTGCTCTGTCTGGAGTGGTCAGACTGATGACTCTTGGTGGGGGACACCGAGGATGCTATACATCCTGTAGTGTGTGGGAGAGCCCTAGAGAGCAGAGAACTGGGTTCACATTGTATTTTTCACACATTCACTTTTGAATGTCCCGCACGTTTATGTCGATGAAACAGGTTTGTAGTTACCTGGGCCCACAATCCAATTCAGTTTCAAACACAAATATAAATTATTCTTGCCAAGGTTTTAAGCTACTTCGAATTTTCTAGAAATTCAAACACTGCATACATTAAAGGAGTATTGTACTTTTTACTCCCAATATTTTACCAAGATTTGTTCACCAATTCAGAAAATCACATCAACCGTGGTAATCCCACTAGTGACACATTAATTGCTAATATAAACTGAGAGTATCACTTTGAGTTTGAGGCTGTCACTTTTTTTTTTTTTAAAGAGAGAGGGATATCGAGTGAGAGAGAGAGAGATAGAGAGAGTCAATTTTATTCAGTTTTTCAAGTGGCCTTTGTTGCTCCAACACTTCATTGTGTATGTGGTGCTGGGGGTTTGAACCCATATCCTCGCACTTGCCAGGCAAGTGCTGTAACCACTGAGCCACTGCTCCCGCCCCAGGCTGTCATTTTTATAGTGTTCTATATACCAGTGTGACCATCAGACAGCAAAAGCCTTCCAGTTATGCTCATTCAAGTATTAAAGATTGAAGTAAATCTTTTTATTATTTTTTCTTTTTATTTCTTCATTACATTAAATTTTAGATTGATTTAAAAATATATGTAAGTTATATCATCTATGAATGGCATTTCAGAATAAGAAAGGGGAATGAGAAAACATTTAGATTATAAAGGAGTGTTAGTTCTGATAGGGTTGAGACCCACCGATGTGGGCAGATCTGGTTGTCTGCTATCTTGGTCAACCATCCCGTGGTCTTGAAGAAGTCACACTATGCTCCCGAGTCCGCTCAGTGGAGAATGATGGGTTGGACTAGATTTCCACAGAACTTCTACTTAAATCTCTTAAGTCTACTTACGTATGTCCTTAATGACTTTGACACTAGGTTTGAGAATATTTTTAAAAATTACAAAAGTGAAAATAACTAAGCTTAGTGGGCAAAGTGTTTTGAAGCTGGTGCAGTGCAGTTCTTTAGACACCCAGGCCAAATGCGTTTGAGCAGCTGCTGTAGCTAAGGACAATTGGTAAGCTTGAGAACTCCTCAGGATTTTATGGGGGAATCACCAAGCATCTGTACTCTTTGTACATTCATCGAAATTATACAGCCCTTCAAATCTTTGAACAGAATTTTGAAACCAAGGGGAGTCCTAAGATAGTAAACAAAAATCATGAATCAAAATTTTGAATGTTAGAAAAAAATACAACTACAGAACGCTATAAGGAAATACCTTTGTGTACCAAAACTCCTGAATTACATTTTTAAAAAGTATTCTCAATTTTACAGTTTCTATAATAAGCAATTATCATTAAGAGGAAACTATGTTAGTTCTGCTTGCTATAATAATACCACAGAGGAGGTCTGAAGTGTAAGATCAAGGTACCAGTGGGCTTGGTTTGATCCTGACTTGTAGATATTCTTGCTATATCCCCACATGATAGAGAGAGGGAGAAAACTCACTCAAGTCTTTTCTAATAAGGGTGCTAATCCTGTTCCTGTAGGCTCCACCCTAGCAGGCTAATTACCTACCAACGTCCCCACCTCCCAATGTCATCACACCGGGATTTAGTTTCAGCACGTGAATTTTGCAGGGACCCAGACATCTAGTCCATAACAATAACTTTGCTCCCTACAAAATAATATTCAACCATCAAATTTTACTTCAAATATTTTGTTTATGAAATGTTTGGTTGAATGCATAAAAAAATTAAACTAAGCCTCTTTTAATGGTTAGTCAATCAAGGTCTGAAGGTCACAGTCGTAAATACTATAACTCATCCAGAATTAAAGATTAGAAAGGAGGAGGAAAGGGGGCTGAATCTGTATTTACCCATGCTCTAGTTTTGGAAGTTTAACTTGAAAAAAAAGTGAAAATGGCTATCTTCACTCCCCATGAGTTTTATGGATTAGTTTTATTTTAGTTTTGTTTGGTTTATTTATATACATTGAACTTGTCTATTTCTCATGAAGAGTGAATGCAAGAGAAAAGGTCTAAGTCAAATCAAGATTTACCATTTTCAAATCAGACTCATGTTCTGAAAAGCATATACTGTGCATATTAGTACAGACCATAAGTGGCAAAAAATAATAATAAGTGGATCTTGGTAACTTGATTAAAGTATCTGAAACTTTCAGCATCAGTGTATTCTATAAGCCTGCTCATTACTGATGAACTATAAAGGAAGCAGCCAGGCTCTGGTTATAGTTCATTTTCTTAGTACTAAACTACAGTAAAGGAGGCTAGCGGGGCCCCCTGCTAAACAACTGTCAGCAACGATGAGGTCCTAGCGTGAGGACCCTATGATCCGCTTCTCAGGCCAAGGCTGAGAGACCAACTCTTCTGTTCCCCATCCCTAGCTATAGACCTAGGTTTCTTAATCCCTCTGAGCCTGTTTTTCTCCCCAGTGGAACATGAATAATATCTGCTTAACTTACCACTACGAAACCAACAATCTAAACCACTTCACCCCTAGACATAAAATTGACTTGAGGGCAGAATTTACCAGACACCACAAGGACGTAGAGAAGGGGAGCAGCCAGTCTTTGAACTTTGGCAGGCCTTCTAGAAGCTCAGGATGATGGATACCTTTCCTGGTCTCTGCTCTAACTTCCAAGCCAGCTCCTAAACTACAGATCAGAGATGGGGACAACTTGGCAATCCTCTGCAAGCTAGAAGAGAGACTTGTGAAGTGGGGCTTCCTGGGTGATGCTGCTCCTGCCTCTACTGCAGATGGCCCAGAAGCCACTGTACTGTGTAAAGCCCGAGCTTGACCTTGAGGCATCTGACTTCTAAGCACAGTGGTTGAACCACACTATAAACCAGAACAGAGCTCTGTTGTAGGCTGTCCCTTCAGCGAGACTGCAAGTTCTGAGAAAGTTTCCTGACAAGTGACCAGCTATAGACTCATGTTTCTGAACCTCTCTGAACCAACAGAATGTGATTAACACCTGCCCTAATTTACCACTGTAAAAACAGCAATCTAAACAAAAGCACTTTAAAAGCATGCACTATTAAATCAATATAATCTTAAATAATTTCTTTTTGTAATCATCCAAATGCATAGGACTCAGAAAGGCCTTGGCACACCATTGATTATTTTAATATAATTATGATAATGATTAGTCTTTCTATTTACAAGCCAATAATTGCCCAAAATTAATTGGCAATGAGGTGGCATACACATAAAAATAATGAATTCCATGCTAAAATTC
>PVKS010020432.1:0-36814 GCA_004027875.1 Aplodontia rufa | reverse complement strand
TGTCAAAAATCAGATGTTTAAAGATTTGAGGATTTGTTTCGGGGTCTTCTATTCTATTCCATTGGTCTTCTTCCCTGTCTTGATACCAGTACCATGCTGTCTTTGTTACTGTGGCCCTATAGTATAGTTTTAGATCTGGAATGGCAAAACCGCCTGTTTCATCTTTCTTGCTTAGTAGTGCTTTGGCAATTCTTGGTTTGCCCTTGTGATTTCTTTTTGTAGCCCATGAGTGATTTAGAAGTGTGTTACTTCATTTCCAAATATTTGGGGCTTGGCAAGATAATTTATTGTGATGGATTTTTTATTCAATTCTGTTGCAGTAACAGAAGATATTCTAAATGACTTAAATATTTTAAGTTTATTGAGACTTGACTTATGGCCCTGTATAGGGTCTATCTTACTAAATGTTCATGTGTATTTGAATAAATATTATTTTGTTGTGCAATCTGTGTCAAGTAGATCAAATTGGTTGTATTAAGTCTTCTACGTCTTTACTGATATCCTGCTTAATCTTTAGGTTACCAAAAAAAGAGCAGTAAAATCTTTGACTGGAATATGAATCTGCCCATGGCTCATTTCTACTGTGCCAATTCTTGGCCTCATGCATGTTGAAGCCCTGTTATTAGATGCATGCACATCCAAGGATGTCACCACGTTACGGGACGCATGCACATCCAAGGACGTCACCACGTTATGGGATGCATGCACATCCAAGGA
The DNA here is from genome assembly GCA_004027875.1 of Aplodontia rufa. Classification (NCBI taxonomy): domain Eukaryota; kingdom Metazoa; phylum Chordata; class Mammalia; order Rodentia; family Aplodontiidae; genus Aplodontia; species Aplodontia rufa. The sequence goes on along the minus strand of PVKS010020432.1, from coordinate 36,097 downwards.
TGTCACCACGTTACGGGACGCATGCACATCCAAGGACGTCACCACGTTATGGGACGCATGCACATCCAAGGATGTCACGTTACGGGACGCATGCACATCCAAGGATGTCACCACGTTACGGGACGCATGCACATCCAAGGATGTCACCACGTTACGGGACGCATGCACATCCAAGGATGTTACATCTTTGTGAAGAACTTGCTCCTTTATTCTCATGAAAGGCCACTCTTCACCCACCGGGTAATGTCCCCGTTCTCCTTCATCTTACATTCCTATGCTCCTGCTTTCTATGAAAGTGTATCCATGCCACATCTTTTCCAATCCTTTTATGCTTCATCTGTGTTTTTACATTTAAAATACACCTGCTATAAACAGTAGACAGCTGTGTCTTGGTATTCTTTGTTTCTGTTTTGGGATGGGGGTCCAATTTGACAGTGTCTACCACTAGGCTGAAATTTTTAGGCTACTTATATTTGACACAATACAGTTGGGTTCAATTCTACAACCTCACCATTTGTGGCCCCTTTTTCTTTCTTTTTTGTCTCTTTTCCCACTTTATGATTAAATGTTTTTCAGAATTCTATTTTACCTTCATTATTTACATAGCAGATACAGTGCTTTATAATTGTCATATTATTATAAGCACCTTGAACTTATCACAATAATTCTTCAAATAACAATAGATACAGCATGAACACAGTACAAGAATCCAACCACCATATATTTCCATTTCTATTTCTTTCTCCTTCCCACCTTACATTTCTCATATGTTTTATTTTATGTTTTTCATTTTTTCCTTAAAGTGGTGTCAATTTTGTTATCAGAAAACTTAAAAATTGAGAAACAGCTCATCAGTTATTCTTCTCTCAGCACAAGCTCATCTGTCCTTGATCTTTATTTTCTAGGGACGCTTTTGCTGGATATAGACTTTTGGGCTCTCAGCTGGTTTACTTTACCAAGTGAACGGTAGCATTCCTTGTTTTCCAGCTGCATTTCTCTTGACGAGATGTCCACAACGACTTCTTCGTTACCATGCAATATGTGCCTTTTTTCCAGCTGTCTTCTCAACACAACAGGTTTTCAGCAACTTGATTACAGAGCATCATGGTGTGATTTTCTTTGTGTTCATCCTGATTGGAACCTGTTAAACTTCTTGGATCTGAGGATTTATCATTCTAATTAAATGTGAACATCCAAAACTTGATATACTTGTTCAATTTAATGACTCCTACATTTCTTAAGCTAATTCTCAGTTATTATCTCTTTGAATATTTTCCTCTCCAATATTTTTTTCTGCTTTCTATTTCTGCCACTCCTACTAGACATATTGGAGCTTCTTATTCCATCCTCTTAACCACTCTTGCATAGTTTCTACTTGTCTCATTGAAACCCATCAAGGAGGGTCCTAAGATTTATCTACCAATGCACTCATTTCCTCTGTCTTCAGTGGCATCTAGTGTACTCTTTAACTTATCCACTCTTGTGAAATATTTTCCCTCAACAGCTAATATGCACACACACACACATATATATATATATATAATTTTTTCTTTTTGACTTTAGAATGTACACATGGTTCGTTTTCAAATCAGCCTGCTTTTGTTTCACACTTGTGGATGAATTTCTTCCAATACTACTCTGACCACTTCAAACAGGATTACTTAGCGGTGGAGATTCTCCCATCTGCTGCATCTGCAGATTTCCCATCATGACAGTCTGTTTCCTGGGTAGCTTACAGGAAATCACAGACTGTAGGAAGCCCATGCTCTGCACAGATTCTCTCATGTGCAGTGCCTGCGTGTCTGTGGCCAGGGCAATGTCTCTGCAGAGCGGCTTCCATCTGGTTTCAGGGAAGAACCAGCTTCCACAGGTAGCTCCTTCAGCCCCTGGTGTTGGGCCCTGGCATGCTCCCTGCCACTCCCTAATTTGGATGCAGACTTTTCTTCCAACTTCAGGGAAGCCCCTCATGACTCAGAACTGGAAGCTGCAGTCACACTCACTGCAGCACCACAGGGATATCAGGAGCCCATGGGGGTCAGTGAAGGCCATCACGAGGAGGCACTCGGCCTTCCATTCCCATCATCGCTGCAGTTTTGAACTTCTTCTGCTTCAGGTACCTGGAAACCTTGTTCTCCAGCTCTCTACTGCATGCATATATTAAAAAATTCTTTCAATTACGGTCTCTGGGCTGAGGCAGACAAGTGTTCCAGAAGCCTACCTTTCCCAAGAATGCAGTCCATTAATTTATTTTCTGCACATTTCAAGTAAATCAAAAGAAACATGGTTTAGAAATGTTGCCTTTCAAAAATAACTGCCCGCTACTTAAATTCAATTTCACAAATATTTCTGAGAAGGCTGCTTCGCGCAAGCTGTTACTCCACAGACAGGAAACAGCATGGCTATTGATACACTAATTCTTAAAGCGCTCAGCCCGACTTCACACTCACTTTCAAACGATTTAGTGCACATTGATCCACTGAGAAGTGTCATTTTGTTAAGTGCACTCTCAGCCTCCTGCTCACAGACTTTCCATTTCATTCTCCAATAAAGAAAATTAGGAGCTGGCAGAACAAATCCTCGTACCATTTGACTATTAAATCCTAAGAGCTTACTTAAGAAATTCAAATGCTAAAAACACATCTTCTTGGCACCCAAGACCTTCTTGACCTGGCTTTGATCTTCCCTCTCAGCAGCCACTGGTCTATGACATGCCCCTCAGGCCTCGGCTCAGCCACAGGCTGCCCACCAGCATGCAGGAAGGCGTGGCCAGTCCCTCCTACAGCACTGTCTGTCCCCACAGACGGCCAAATACCGCCTCCCGGCATACACTGCAAGCTTCCTGCAGTGCCGCCTCGCTCTTCTCACTCAAAACTCTGATGCAGAAAAAGAAATGATACTGAACTGACGGCATTCCCCCCAGTTCTAGCTTTCACTTACTCTTTTATTCGAATGGTGTGTGCTGACAATGGGCAAGCTGCGCAACAGCCTAAGTGTCCATCAACAGGTGACGGAGAAAGGAAGCGTGGTGTACATACATAAGGGAGTGCTACTCAGCCACAAGGAAAAGGGAAACTATGGCATTGGCAGGAAAATGGATGGAACGGGATACCATCATGTTAAGTGAAACAAGCCACACTCAGAAGGTTAAAGGTCCTGTGTTTTATCTCAGATGCAGAAACTAGAGAGAAAAAAAAAACAACGGTGGGGGCAGATCTCCTAAAAATCAAAGAGAGCTGAGGGGACAGGAACCAGGAGGTGGGAAGCCTAAGGGAAGGGGGACATGCTTGGAAGGGATGCTGGCCACATTACACTGCTGTATGTGTGCATGAATGGTGTACGAACACGGAACAAATCTTGTCAATACGTGCAACTACAGTGTACCAATAAAGAAATGTGGGGAAAAACAACTTAAATGATGACAAACTTAAAAAAAAAAAAGCCACTGGGCGTGGTGGCACATGCCTTCTCAGTTCAAGTCCCAAAACAGCCACTAGAAAAGCGTTATAGGCTTCTGATAGGCAGAAAGTGGACCAGCTGTGTGGGCCCAGCCTCTTCCACCCAGTGACAGGACAGGCTCTCTTCCTGACCAGCCTGAGGGGGCCAGCCAGCAGCAGCATCTCCCTGGTACTTCCACAGTAAGCTGGGCACACTGAGGGCCCCAGGCATCCTCACACAATGCCCCCTTTATCATTTTGTTCGTTTCTGGTTTTGCAGTACTGAGGATTGAGCATAGGGAAAGTTCACCCCTGAGCTACACCCCAGCCCTTTTGTTCTATTTTGAGTCAGAGTGTCACCAAGTTGCCGAGGTTGGCCTCAAACTTACAATCCTCCTGCCTCTACCTCCAGAGTTGCTGGGATTACAGACTCCTGCCACCATGCCCAGCCAACAGTATAAATATGCACACACTAGCTTAATCAACCCAAGACAAGGCACACCGCCCTGCCAACCTTCAAAGCATTACGCTGTTCTTTCAAAAGCAATATCTAAAGGAAAGGGGCTGGAAGAAAACTCACCCAAAGTTGATACTGGTTGTCTAATTGTGGAGGTAGTGCTCATTTTGTAAAAGTTTTATATTTAAAAGTAACTGAAATTAGCTTAAATACTACTTTTATTACGAAGTAAATTGCATATACATAAAGTTACCCAAAATATAAAGATAAGCTCCATGAACTATCACAAAGCAAGAAATCTAAATCCAGCACTCGGCTCATGGCCCATCCTGTCCACCTGGGGCACCAAGCCTGGCCCTTCCCAATCCCTGACAGAGCCGCTCATTCTTGGACTTGGTGCACCCGCCAGGCAGAAAACAGCTCAGCCATGCCACTCCGTCGTCAACAACAGGATAAGAGCTGTTATCCTGCCTCTCTCAGATTTGTTCCCCGGGTTCAGCAACAGGGTCAGCATGCATCACTCAGATTTGTTCCCCGGGTTCAGCAACAGGGTCAGCATGCGTCACAGTGCCCTGTGGAAGATGTGCCCCACCCCAGCAGCACCTGGGCAATGATGCTCTTCACCACTGTACTCAGGACAAGAAGCCCGCCTGCCCCAGGGTGCACATGCATGCTTAGTGATAAACCCAAGCTGTGCATGCAGAGGGCTGACCCCTGGCCTCTTGAAGACACAAAGAGGAGAGAGGCAGAGGCAAGCAGCAGGAGGCTGGAAGGGGGCTGGTCAGGACACAGGTTCCCAAGGAGGTGGGGACTGAAGGATCCAGAGCTCTATCTCCCTCTCCCTTAACAGCCCAGGCTCAAGCAATCAGGGAGAACAAGCAGCTCGAGAGGAGGTGCCCCAACTTGCTGCTGTGCCGTTCCCAGTGTGGAGCCTCGTCCTCAGAGTGCCACAGTCATGTGGCACTACCAGCCACAGGGAGGACGCAGAGTCCCCTCATACTCCTGCACCCTGGACATTGCAGGTCCACAGGCAGCCACACGGCCACTGAGGGCCAAGAGCAGCCTCCACCCGGGAAGGAGGCAGGATAGCATGGTGGAGTGCTGTGGGGGCCACACTGAGGATCCGGGCACTCTCCAAACTGAAGGATCACTGGGAAGGATGCTAAATGGAAAGAGGCACTGAGAATCCCATCCTAGGAGGCTGCCTGAGCAGCTTGCAGGAGAGAAACCGCAGGGTGGGGAACAGCTAGCCACTGCCTGGCCCAGGCACGGGGGCTGGAGGGAGGCAGGGGAGGCTGCAGACCCTGCCGAAGGAGGCCCCTGGAGCTGCCACCTCTCAGCCTATGAAGCAGAGAAGTCAACCCCCACCATCACAGCCGCAGGCTCCTGAGAAGGTCAACCAAAGACCTGTGAAGAGTATGAATCACTAAGCAAACCGCAACACGAAACGCTTCTTCAAATTCAACCCATTAGAGAGCTCTGCAACCACAACCCAAAAGTCGCTTCATCACCCATTCTAACAGGACTGTTAGGCTAGACAGCGCACCACGCATGCACGGATTTATTTCTGGACTCTGCTCTGGTCTCCTGTTTTCATGCCAGCACAGTGCTGGTTTGATGACAACAGCGTCACAGCACGTTTTGAGGTCAGGAACATGAGGCCTCCGGTTTTGTTCTTTTTGCGGTCTTTTGTGGTTCCACGTGTGTTTGGGTGGTTTCACCTGTGTCTGTATAAAGAACACCATTGATAATTCAATGGTGGCTGCACTGTGTTATGGTTTACATGTGAGGCATCCCCGAAAGCTCACATGTGGCAATTCAGGAAGGCTGAGGTGAAATGATTGGGTTATAGGCTCGGTGGTTGCTGCACTTGCCTGGCATGCACGAGGACATGGGTTTGGACCCCAGCACCACGTACAACGAAATGTTGCAGCAATGAAGGCCAGATGAAAATATCAATAAAAATTGATTCTCTCATTCTCTCTTTAAAAATAAAATAAAGGCCTTAACCCGATCACTATAGGCTGGTAGGGTGAGGCAAGAGAAGGTGGGTCACTGGGGGTGTACCTGGAGTGGATTTCTCACTCTGCTCTGTTTCCCCATGTGACACCTTGAGCTCTCTGGAGCCATGCCTGCCACCATGATTTACAGCCACACCTCCAGCCCCAAGGAAAGGAGCTGACCTGTGGACGGAGACCTCTGAAACGGTGAGCCCCCAAATAATCCCTTCCTCCTAAAATTGTTCTTGTCAGGTCATTCAGTCACAGCAACAATGAAGCTGACTAAAACACATTGAAGCTGTAAACCACCGCTAAAATTGTTAATTTTAACAACAGTAGTTCTCCCAATCCGTGAACACGGGCTATCTTGACACTTATTTCTTTCTTCTTCAATTTTTTTCATTAATGAGTAGTAGTTTTCACCATAAAGATCTTCTACCTCCTTGGTTTTTTATTTTTAATTGGCACATTATAATTATGTGTATATATGAGATACAATGTGATGCTTTAATGTAAGTACAGATTGTATAATGATCCAACCAGGGCAATTAGCATATTATCACCTAAATATTTGTTATTTCTTTGTGCTAAGGATATTCAGAATCTTCTAGCTGTTTTGGAATACCATGTTGTTATTAGCTGTCGTCACCATGCTATGCCGTAGAACACTGATGCTTATTCCTCCTGCTGGTCTGTAAGTTTGTGCCTCCCCCTCTGCCAGCCCATGGTAATCTTTCTCCTGTTGACTTCAGTGAGTTCAACATCGTCCACATGTAAGTGAGATCACATGGTGTTTGTTCTTATGTGGCTGACGTACTTCACTTAACATAATGTCCTCTGGGTTCATCCATGTTGTCACAGATGGCAGGATTTCACTTTTTATGGCTGAATACCATTCCCTTTTCTACATAGATCACATTTTTTTTTTCAGTGCTGATATCAATCCCAGGTCCTTGTGCAGGCTAGACTAGCTCTCTACCGCTGAGCTACACCCCCAGCCTGCTATAGACCTACTGCATTTAAAAATCCCGTCATGTGGATCAATCCTTAGTGAGGAGTACTGCAGTTGCTTCCACACCTTGGCCCTTCTGAGTGCTGCTGCAGTGAACCTGGAATGCAGAAACACCTCGGCAGCCCGAGTTCAGCTTCTCTGCATGTCCCCAGAAGTGTGGCTGCTGGATCATACTGCCTTTCAGAATGGTGGCACAGTTTAGGGTGCACCCACAGTGGATAAGGGCTCCTTTTCTGCCCATCCTCACCAACCCTGGCACGTGTGAGCTGGCGCCTCACTGTGGTCTTAATTTGTATTTCTGTGGTGCTGAGTGATTGTGAGCATTTTGTTCATATTCCTTGTCTTTTTTGTTTGTCTTCTTTTGAGAAATTTCATTCAAATCTTTTGCACGTTTAAAAAGTGTTGTTTTAGCAATTAGAAACAATGATATTGCAGCCTTCGAGGGTAAATGGACGGTTATGGAAGAGATCATGCTGAGTAAAATCAGCTTAATCCAGAGAACTAAGGGTCGATTGTCTCCACTCATCTGTGGAGGTGGGGACTAGACCCTGGACAATGAGAAAGTTGGTCTAGTAGCATGAGTTAAATCCAGATAAGATGTAAAGCTTTACAATCTAATACTTTTTTTACAGTTATAATGGGAAGGGGAAGGGAGGGATAAGGGAGGGTAATGGGGGGGCACTCCTAGGGATAATTGCAATATCCAGAATATATACATATTTTATACACATTTTATATTATTTTGTTAAAATCTTGTAAGGTTGCTCAAAATAAAAAAAATTTTAAAAAAGTGTTATTTTCGTGTTATTGAGTTCCTTGTAATACTGAATGCTGGTCCCTTATCTGCTGCATGATCTGCAGGTATTTTCTCCTGTTCTGTATGTTATATCTGCATGCTGATCATTTCCCTTGCTGGCAGGCGCTTTTTAGTTTAGCACAACCCCATTTGTTGTTTCTGCTGTCATTATCTGTGTTTTTCCCAACTGCCCCTGAAACGATGATGGGCCCCAGGGATCCACTTTTGCTTCTCTTCACTTCTGTTCTCATTGGTTCCAAAGAATCACACAATTCAACCTCTGTCCACAGGCCGATGGTCCCAGACTGACACCGCCAGCTGAGCCCTGCGGAATCCCAGGAGAGCTGGATTTCCTAGCAGCATGTGTGTGCCTGGACAGCCAACCAACAGCGCCCAGAGCAACCTCGTGCTCTCCCCAGCCCTGGGGCCTTTGCCACCTGCTGAACGGACAACCAGCACTGCAAATGCTTCCGGATCCCACCCTGTACACAAGTACCTGGCTCTGTCAGCAGCCTCCTGCACAGGCCAATGCAGGCCAGCTTGTGCCTGCTGAAAGATCATCACAGTACAGGAGCAGTCTCCTTGCCAGGCCAGCATGATACTGCTGAGCCACCACTCCAGCCCAAGAACTTATCAGTTTGTTGCCCAGGCTTACCCAAAGGAAGTAGATGAAATATAGAAGAATAGAGGTTCATGAGGTGGAGCAAACCTCTGGGGTACCAAGGTGCCTGCTGTAGCTAAGCAGAATACACCACTGGTGCTGCCCCACTGAGGGATTGTCAGGGTCACCATCCAGGCCTAGAGTCATGTCGGCTGCAAATGCAGGTCCTCAGAAGAGCCAAACCAACCACCTCTTACAGAGGTCGGATGAGCAGATAGCAGAGAATTGACAAGGCGGGGGGTGAGGTCACAATGCCCCCAAATTCTTGGCACCCGTCTCCACCAAGGCATACATGCCAGACCTGGCACTGAAGGCCAAGCAGGCTGGGTGACTGCCACACTAGGAGAGGGCTCCAGAAAGTTAAAGCAAGGCGAGGGAGCAGCACGTGTGCTTCTCTCATCAAACTCAGTGCGGCCTGCTCATGGCCATTCACAGCAGTAGTTTCTGTCTTTTGTAGCCAAATAACCCAAAGGCAGGTGGGAGGACTCGGTATGGAAGTCACGGGCCGACTTCAGCAATCAACAAACTCACAAGCAAGATGAAAACTTACCTGCAAACACTTATGACATTTATTTTAAACATCACTGGTAAGTTTGAGATTCAGATTTTCGAATTTCAGCCAGAAGAAGAGAAAAAAAATGACACTTTTCTATAATGCATAAGAGTAGAAGTTACCTCTGTGCTTTCAGGAAACACACATACACACACACACACACACACACACACACACACAAGTTTGATTAGGATGCCAACTTCCAGAATCCCACTGGAGAGTCTGAGCTGGCCCACAGGAGCCTGGCCATGCTAACAGATGACCCTGTGCCTGGAAGTCAGGCAGCCAGGCCACCTCCACGCCTTGTGCAGACACCGCAATACCCACCTTTCAGGGCTGATATGAGAATTGCCAACAACACACACATAGCACTCAGCACAACACACACAGAGCATGGCCCAACAGGGCGCAGCCCACACACCTGTCACTGCCCATGGCAACCTTCTGGGAAACGTGGGGAAATGGAGTAGGAAAACTCAGGATCCAGGCCCAACCCTACCGTGTATTCTTTCCTTCTTTCTTTTAAGAGACAGTGAGAGAGAGAGAGGGAGGCAGAGAGACAGAGAAAGAGAGAGAGAGAGAAAGAATGATCAATTTTATTTAGTTATTCATGTGGCTTTCGTTGCTTCCACACTCATTGTATACATGGTGTCAGGGTATAACCCCATGTCTTTGTGCATGCCAGGCAACCACTGTAACCGCTGAGCCACTGCTCCACCACATGGAGCCAGATTCCTTTTTTCTTTTTTAAAGAGAGAGGGACAGTGTGAGAGAGAGAGACAGATAGACAGGCAGACAGAATCAATTTTTATTGAGTTTTTCACATGGCTTTCATTGCTCTGACATTTAGTTGTGTACATGGGAGCTGGGGTTTGAACCTGTGTACTCACTCTTGCTGGGCAAGCACTGTAACCATCAAGCCACTGCTCTGGCCCCCCATGGAACCAGATTCTAATCCCAGTTTTAATCCATCATTCTAAGCCCGGGACAACCACAGAGAACTCTGAAAATTAATGCCACCCAGATCATACCCCTGCAACAAAACAAAACAAAACCAGCCACACACTTGAAGTCCAAGCTCCTTAGCATGACAAAGCCCCTCGTCTCTTCTGCCTTAACAGCAGCTTCCCCCTTTCCCTGTGCTTCTCATTGCCCACGTCCAGCTCTTCCCTGGCCCCCCGACTTGGCACTCTACCCATCTACAGTGACTAGAGCTCCTGAGATGCACCAAGGCCACCCCTAGGTCTGGGCCTGGGGGCTCACTGACTGGAGGCCCTGAAATCTCATCTTCCAGTGCTCAGTCACAGATCCACTATCCCATGAAGCTCCATGCAGGCAAGCAGACCAGCCAGGCCTCCTGCTTAACTGTTTACATGGGGACTGCTTCTGGGACAGTGCACTTTATCCCCAGCACCCGCAATCACCAGTGACAGAGGAAGGTCAGAATGCAAACCACAAGCATGCAGGAATGCCTCAGTCATGCCTCCTACACTGTGGGCACTGATGAGCAGCCAGGGGACAAGAGGGGAGGCAGCAGGGCAGGGAGGGTCAGCAGGAGGATGGGACATAGAAGAGGAAAAGGGAGAGAAGACCTGGGGACAGGTTTAGGGTAACATCTGGGGACACGCTTCGGAACCCATAATCCTAACCTCACCTCATGTTAATTAAGAGTCCTAGAATCTGCAACACATGCTCACACAGCCACTTCTTTATTCTGATGCCCTTAAAAAGCCTGAGGAACGCAGCACAGGCTTTGCAATGAGAGACCTGAGGCACAGAGCGGCACAGCGACTTTCCAGAAGCAGGGACCCAGGGGGCTCCTTGCTATTTGCACTGCACGCTGGCTTCTATCGGGAGCGTGTGCCTTGCCATCAAGACCTATCCCCACGAAGCCCAGCAACGTGCCGTTTACTTTCCTCTCTTTCCACCAGACACATATTGACATTCAGGCCACGATCCAACCCTCAGGGACACTTCATTTAATGAGTTTCGTGCTACTTTTTAAAATAGCCCTATCTCTTCAAGAGCAAAGAACATAAACAAAAGAGCACAGAACAAAAAGAATTCACGATCGACCATGGGAGCCTGCACAGACTAAAGACGGGGCCAGAGCAGGTGGTCTTCAGAGCCTTCCTGGGAGCTCACGTGGCACCTGCATGAACTGGCTCACCTGCTAATGCATCCAGGACCAACATTCAGGAAGCAAAGGGACATCTGCTCTCTCTGGGGTGCCCGGCAGTGGGATGAGGAGGAGGCTTAGTGCCTTGCTGGGCAGGCTCCAGGGCACAGCTCCGGCAGCACCTGCTCTAGGCTGCACCAATCTGCATCCCTCCTTGGGTGCTGACAGCACCCTGCATCCTGGGTCCTGGGACCTACTGGCCTCCTAGAGACTGGCACCCCTCTACACTGCAAGCTCCTGAATGGCTGAGACTGCTTCTGTCATCTCAGAAGGTGACCTAAAGCCAGGAACATTCTTCTATTCAGCATATACTTACTGGGTGCATTCAGTGTGCCAGGCCCTGTGCTTGAAAGGGAGGATGGGACAGGGAGGAGGACAGAGGGACTGGTGACAATAGCACAGCAGGCAAAATGTGATGACCCCAGGTGAGGGATGAGTGGAGGGCAACTCCGAAGGAGAGAGAGGGGCTCAAGTACCACCAAGCCTTAGCTGCACCCCAGTCTCTAGGGGTCTTGTTCAGATGCAGATGCCACACCAGGTGGCCTGAAGCAGGGCCTGCCAGTCCATGTGGCCAGCATGCCCCCTACAGACCCCAGTGCCTTTAGCTGGCACTCCTGAAGCAGTGTCCGGGTCAAGGTGTCCAACCATCCAGCCCCCATGGCCAGTCGCTTCCTCTAGCCGAGGAACAGATGCTGGCGCCTGGAATGCAGTCTGCAGGGCGGGCATAATTTATAGTTCTTTAATACAGCATCTGCATATTTCAGGGGGGGGCTTATTAATATTAGGGCCTTATATACTCTTACAGATTAAGTTTCTTGAGAAAAGTGTTCTTATAATCCAGTCCCTGGATAAGCACTGCTAACCTCCTCATCTGGCTGGGTCCTGGAATTTTCCAAGGATGCCTTCACTGGTTTTTAAAAAACATTCAGTTGTAATTGGACAAATTTTACTTTAAACTTTTCCAGAAAATAGACCAGTACCTTCCCATTCACTCTGTAGCATCTACTGTGCATGCTGCGCCGAATGCGTGGCTTCCTGGATTCCCTAGAGAAGCTCTAATTTCAAACGTTCTGTCTCCCTGTCATGTATACCTGTTGTCAGATGACAGGTCTTGACACTCAATGCAAACAGAGTCACTCTTCAACTGCGTCATTCTGCTGCTGGGGACATTCTTACACGGTGACTCTCACCCACTCACCCAGTCCATGTCATCATCCTAGGGCTTATCAAAACGGAAGAATGAGAAACAAGACAGCAGCCAGGGATGGGACAGAGCTCAGGGACAGGAAGATGGCCTAGTGCAGGCTCACGCCTCCCTGAGGGCACCAGCAATGCAGGTGGGTAACGCGGGATCCGCAGCAGAGCTCAGGGCCCAGTGGGCAGAAGGGAGGGTGCACCCAGCTGTCTGACACACAGCTCAGTCACAGCAACAGCAGATGGGCAGGCACTAAGAAGAACGTGGGAGTTTCCAGAACTTACCGGGAAGATTTTAGGTCAGACAAGCCTGAGTTTGTACCACAACCATGTCACTTACTGACTATATTAACTGCTATAAAGTCTGTGCCCTAAGCCTCGGTTTCCACCTTCCAAACGGAGATATTAATACATTATAGGTTGCAAGATGAAGAGAGTTTGTTTTCTGTACTAAAAGCTGTGGACCTCTCAGAGATGAACAAGCATGCCAAAAGGACACAGAGCCAGCTTACAAATACTCCCTCTGCCCAAGGTGTGACAATCTGAGCAATGAGAATAATGGCTTTAAGTGGATTAAAACTTTGAGTCAACAAAAATCCCTGAGTCCATGATGATGCTCAGAAAAGATGGGGGGTGGGGACTCTGCCATCTCACTGAAGAACTTTGAGAGTAGAAAGTCAAAGTGAAAAGAGGTCACATGCTTGTTTTTCTGATAAGCAATATATTTACAGGCACCCCAAAAGTCCCAGCAGTAAAGCTAAATGTCCTAGTTTATAAGAGAAGGCCACCTTATAAAGACGGAAGACGTCATAGAGAAAATCATCTTCTAGAACTGCGAGGACATTACTGACTCAGGCAAAGACTGTCAATGGATGTAAAGCCATTAGAGGCATGGGTGACACACCAGTTACTGACAAGAGACAACATCCAGAAGGTTCTCTAATATAAGGAGAATGGGCTGGCTCACAATCCTTTCCCCACCCAGGGGTCAGTCTTGGCCTCACCAATGGTGGGACAGCCAGACACAGGCCATCTCTATTGAAATGCAACTTGAAGTACCCACCTGAGCAGTGCAGCATTCAAGACAAAAACATCTCATCCGAATCCATCAAGCCTTAGCATGTAACTTCCAGTGTAAGGGGCAGCAGAACAAGTCAACATGTCAAATAACACCATGACAAAGCCCTAGACAGATCCAGAAGGAAAGAGCCTACAGGACAACTGGCCAAGTGTCCTTCACAAGTCAGTGCAAAAAAAAAAAAAATGATAGCCCTAGCTTAAGACCAACTTAAGCACAGCAGCTAAGTGCCAGAAGAGGAACTGACTGCACGCTAGATTAGACTAGTCATAACTGGGGGACCAAGAGGGGATTTTAATATCATCTGCATATTAGATGCAATAAAAAATTACCAAAACAGAAAATGGAATATCATCAATTGAACAAAGTGAGTTACAAAACAGTATTTACCATTTTCCCATTTTGGTTTAGGCAAAAAAAAAAAAAAAAAAAGTCCCCCACACAAGTATTCCTGTGTGCATGCTCACTGAAAGGTCCAGAAAGATATTCACCTGGTTTTCACAGTGCTGGCTCCAGGCAGGCAAAAGTGAAATCTCCCTTTGTTTTACTTATTTCAACTGCTCTACCATAAGATTGGAACTTAAAACAGAAATTCTCAGAAGACTGCTACTTGATGGGCTATTTGCAAACACAAGACTTTAACTCAGGAACACACTACATGAACTATTTTAAAAATCAAAGACAAGGCAAATAGAATGAGAATATAATGAGTGGAAAAGCCCAGTCCAGGGGCCTTGATCAATTCTGTTTAACTACCAGACTGACAGGCAATTGGGGCAGGGCTGGGCAACACAGTAAGAACCCAGCATCTCCTGCACGCTGCCCCTGGAATCACCATCTTCCCACATGTTGCACCCAGTCTTAGCATTCCACACTCTCAAGGCTGATTCTCACCCCAAAGTAGCAATGATTACCTAAGAGACAGCCAAGTGCAGCCACTCTCCGGTCTCCTGCCCCCATCTCATTTCAGACCCTAATCATCTTCCCTGCTGATGTCTCAGATCCTTCACACCTTCTCTCAGATTCATTCCTAAGCATTTCATATGCTTTGAGGCTGGATGCTACCTCATGACCAGGTAAGGCTTATTCCAGGAACGCAAGGTTGGTTTGACATGCTACGACCAATCCTTGGAAGTCTGCATCTTAACAAATTTAAGATGGAAAATTCCATGGGCTGGAGCGGTGGCTCAGCAGTTAGTGCTTGCCTGGCATGTGCAAGTAAGCAAGTTAGAAACCCAGCACCACATGCACAATGAAGTTTCAGAACAAGGAAGGCCAACTGAAAAACTAAATAAAATTGATTCTCTCTATCTATCTCTACCTCTCTCTCTCTCCTTCTCTAAAAAAAAAAGTATGGGCAAGTCCATATGCTCATCTCAAAACATTTGAGAAAATCTAACACCCATTCCAGGTTTAAAAAAAAAATCTTAGCAAACCAGGCATGTAAGTTTCAAAATGGTAAAATAACTATCTTCTAAAATTATGGAATTGCTTTCAAAGTCAACCAAAGCCTCTTCTACAGCATCTCTTTTTATGCATCCAGTCTTATATTTGCTTCCTTATTTCTCTTGTCTTCAATTTTTCTTCAGGGGCTGTTATTTATAAAGCACTGATTTTCCATATCCTAGGATGTCCTCTGTCTAATCGCAGATGGACATAATTTTACTTTGAGTCTTCCTTGACAGAACAAACTCTGATTGATGGAGCTGATAGACTTGGGCTCAGGTGGCTCATAGCATCACTGCTCCCTCCGAGTCTCAGGACGGCACCAGGGCCACACTACCTGGACTGGATCTTTCAAGCGGCATTCAGGATTCCTCACGTTAGGTCTCATCTATCTCTTCTTACCTCCTCCATTACTGCTTTCTGCATGCACAAGCAGCTCAGCCCCTTGTGCCGGCTCATCCTGCTTCCTTGCATGGAATGTCCCCACCTGCTCAGGGCAGACAGCCCCTCCTCTGTGCTCCCCCCTTTCCAAGACACCCTTCAGGTAGTAACAGTCACTTACTGGACATCTGGCACATGCCAGGCATTCTGAGCATATTTTCAGCCTTCAGGGACCCTGCGGTTTAATGGTCTGGCATCTTTATCATGTGACAGTGAGGTGCACAGGAAGCACACATGCCCAAGCAGTAACACAGGGCCCGGGTCTGCTCAGCCCCAGGCAGCCTGGTGTTCCCTGTGCTGGGTTCTATGTGCTCTGCTCAAATGCATAGATCAAGGGTCCCCTCCACTTGACATGTGCCTTGAAGTAACCCCACCACCACAACAACACTGGTAAAAACAGTGGTCATTCCAGTCTGTTTGATGCCAAATAACATGGGGTTTCTCCACAGTGATGTTTTGGAGAGCAGGAGATAGAATCATTTTGTTTGATGTGGTCTCTAAATTGCTTTGGATTTTGTAGGGACTAATCATGTCACCTAAATGTCCTTACCCAAAGCAAACATATTTGCTTTCTGTCAGTCATTCCGAATATCAGACCTAACTCAATTTTCTGATTTGGCAAGAATGCAATAAAAGTACTCATTTTCTTCTGCCATCTGGTTCTTCCCCCACTGTCTGCAGATCAATCCTGCTGAATGCGGAGGCAGAAGTGTTTGTAATGAGAGTTCCTGAGACCTTCCTGGCACTGAGAAGGTGCCTCGGAATCCCTGGGGATCCTGCAAATGGACCACAAGGCACTTCCTAGCAACAGGGTCACACACTCAAAAGATTTGTGGGTCTCTGAGCATCCCGGGCAGTGCTGCCATCACACCTGGCCTGGTGAAATTCCTGGATGGGGCAGGGCTGACTGGCCTATACATTCTCTGTGCTGGTGTTGCTAAACTTGCCCCAAAATAAGCATTTTAATGCCTAGATTTGATTTAGATCATATCACAGATGTTCATGAAAACTCCTTCTCAGGAATCCAGGCACTGTAAATCTGCTACTGGGGTACTAGAAAGAGCTCACCGTGTGCCCACCTCCGTGAGGAACATCAGAAGGCCCAGAAGCCTTCTTCAGGATGCAACAGTTCAGTCTCGCAGACAATGAAGATCGAAACGTGACAAGGTTTGCCCTCTTCACCTGCCGCCCTGGGTGCGCTCCCAGCGGCCAGCAGCAGCAGCACCTGGGGACGGGTCCTGAGGGCAGCTCCCAGGCCTCATGGAGCCTGCAGATTAGAAGCTGTGGGGAGGCTGGCAAGTGGGCTCACTCACCTACCACCTGACTCTGACGCAGGCATGCTCTCCCAAGGCACTGGAAGCATGAGACGCAGCTAACGGCCACTTGCTGTTCCCACCGGGAGAGAAGAGCGAGTCCTTAGAAGCCCTTCGTGTCCTTTCCCACACAGTCATTTGACATTTCCTGAGAGCTGCGTGGACCCTGCGCATGGTCGCGGGCCTCATCCTTAGCCTGACTGGTTCAGTCCAGCAGGGTATGGGCAATCCGGGCAGTCGATGTTGGCAATCAGTGCCCTGACCTCAGCACTGCAGACCACCACACAGACTGGGATGGGCTGCCTCCTCCAGCAGGGGTCCGCGGTGAGGCCTTGGGTGACCCTCCCCTACAACGGCCAGTGGCTGTCACTCTGCTTCTCCCTTTGCATGTTCACCCACCCTGCACTTGAGACTGCCTGACACTTCCTCATTCACTGGGTCTCTTCTGCTAAAACGTGGCTTGCGACTCTGCTGGCTGTTACAGCCCCTGCATCCAGAACAGGCATGAAATAGCTGCTTGCCGGATACCCGTGGAGCAAGGAATGGACAACATGCTGCAGGAGGCTCAGAAGAACTCACTCACCGCAAGACACAAGTTCTGAGTCGTCACGGACCTCAACGAGTGCTCCTCTGGCCCCACGCCTTAGCCATCAGCGTTAGATTAGAATTCCACAGGCAGCAGGCTCTCTCCACATCTCTCACTTCTAAATTTCTTATTAAGTTTTGAAATTGTTGAGCAGATTAAAGGATTCCTTTGAAGCTTTTATGCTTAAACTTTGCAGGAAGAAATCCCCTGTCTCTATAACTATCACAGGGACAGATTAGAAATAATTTGGAACCCAATTAGATTTGCCATTTTGTAAGCTTTTCTTATCTACCAGGGCTAACAGCAGACACTTAGCTCCTTACAATAGCCCAGGAGGAGTTGTATTATCCGCTTTTCACAGAGTGGAAACTGAGGTCAGATAGGCCACAAAGCTTATACACGATGGCTCTACAAATATGGTTTAAATCAATAGAGACCATTTTGTATCCATAATGTTTAGAACTTAGAAATTATATGTAAAGAACATGGTATTGCAGAAACAGCACAAGCTTTAGGTTCACACAATCTGGGTTGGAATTTTAACTTCTACTTAGTAACTGCTTGACCTTGGGCATATTATTTAATCTTTCTGAGCTGCTCAGTAATTTCCACTTGAATAATGTGTGGTTACAGCCACGAGGGAAGTAACCTTCACAGTTGCTGGTGGAGAACTGGGCACAGTGAGGCCCCAGTGAGCGTCAGGAGCCGTGGGCACGATGGCTAACAGTGGCTCTATTGCTGCCCGCTGGCTGCTTCCTTGCTCTCTGGATGTCCCCATCACCTTGTCTGCCTGGAGTCCCACCCAGCACCCCAGGCTTTCTGGTCCACTCCACAGGAAGGAGCACCAACCTGGCCACCCCAGCCTACTCTGTGGAGGGAGCACTGCGCTAGCCTCCACAGTCCACTTGGAAGGAGGGGACATGAACTTTGCTACCCAGAGCTCCTAGAAGTATTCAGCAAAGGCAGGCTGCAGGAGCTCAGGGCCATGAGGAGCTTACAGAGAAGCGAACTCAGGGACTGAAGCGAAGAGCAGCAATGAAGATGCAGGGAGAGTGGCAGACAGCAGAGGTAGGGTGCAGAGCTGAGCCAGGACACACAAGGGCCTGGCAATAGGGTGCCCTCAGAGCTTGCTGGGAATCAAAAGAAGACAGATGGAATAGGAGGGCTACCTTGTGAGAAGGGGGCAAGGCTTGCCCAGACCTTCAGGAAGACCCAGGTGTCTTTCCCCGTTAAGCATACAGGTAGCTGTGGGGATCTGAATGCTCTCTACAAGGGAGAGGAAGCTCCCTTCTGTTTCAGTCAGCTTTGTAGCTGCCATGTCCAAAAGACCTGACAAGAACCATAGAGGAGGAAAAGCCTATTTGCAGCTCATGGATTCAGAGGTCTCAGTCCATAGGAGGCCAATTCCATTGCTCTGGGCTGGAGGCAAGGCAGGACATTATGACAGAAGAGTGTGACAGAGGAAAGCAGTGGAGAACATGGCACCAGCAATCATAGAGAGACCTCGCTCACCAGGGACAAAATACATACCTCAAAGACACACGGCAGGGACCCACCTCCCCCAGCAACCCCTACCTCCCCTTCAGTTTCCACCCAGTTAATCCCCATCAGGGATTCATCGTTGATTGTGTTAAGGCTCCAGCCTCCCACTCGTTTCACCTCTAAGCCTTCTTACACTGTCTCACACAGGAGCTTTGGGGGACACTTCGCATCTAAATCATAACACCTTCCATTTCTGGGTAGCCAAGAGTTTTTACTGGAAATAGATGCTGAATTTTGTCAAATGCCTTTTCCACATCCATTGGCAAGTAAGTTAATTTTCCTTTTTAATTTGTTAATATGAAGAATTACATTTGTGGGATTCCTAATGGCAAACCAACCCTGCATTCCTCAGACAAACCCTGCTCAGTGGATATTTCACATATTGCTGGAGAGCCCAGGCTAAAATTTTGCCTTAAATTTCTGCCTCTGTGCTCACAAGCAATCTTGGTCTGCAGTATTGTGGTTTGGTCTTGTTTCTTCCCCATCATCTCTCTGTCTGGTTCTGGTACCAGGGAGATGGCATTGTCCCCCTTCCTCAGCTTTCCTGAAAGAAGAGTTCACGTGAATTTCCTATGACTTATCCTTGGAGGCATTCCCTCCACAGGCAAGGTTTAGCAAGAATGCAGTTTCCTCCTGGACGGAAGGCACCTGGACCTCCTGCTTCATCCTCAGCACAACGCCACTCACGATGCATCTGTGCCACCTGAGGCCCGCAAGCCCTGTGCTGATGCCCCATCTCTTGCTCTTGATCCTGGCAATCTGCATGTTCCCTCTCTGCTCAGTCTGGCTGAAAGTTGGTCAGTTCCACTGATTCTTCTCAAAGACTGACTTTGGTTGCTGTGTCTGTTTTGAACTTTTTGTTTCCTGTCCCACTTGATCTCTGCTCCCATTGTTATTATTTCCTTTTCCACTTACCTCAGGTTTAATTTCCATATTTTCCCAATTTCTAAAAGCTGAAGCACAATCTCTGCCTCCCTTGACAGGTGCCCATGAAGCAGTTTCCAGGTGAGATTTTAAAAGACAGGGTGTCATTGACAAGGGAGGGCCTGGGCCCGCAAGCCCCGCAAGGGCACGTGTGCAGAGTCTCTTGGCTAACTGGCTTTGTTGGGTTTTGAGAATTACTCCCAGGCAAGCCACGGCTGGTATGGAGTGTTTATGGAGCGAGACCAGAGGAGAAAAGAGAACGGCTTCTACTGAACCGCTGTGGGGCAGGCCATGGCAATTGGTGACAGTGGTCTGTGCTGGAGTTGGTGCTCAGACTGTTCCACAACAGTTCCAGCCTCTCAGAATACTTTGTGCCCCTGGGCTCAGCCATCTCCCCAGGGCTACTATCTCTCTGTGTGGTCCAGCTCTGGACTGGATGCTGGATGTGACCTTTAGGGACACAGTGTGGTCCCGCTGAGACGAGGAGCTTCCTGTCCCTGGCACTGCTGCAGCCCAGTCCAGGATAGCACATGGGCTCAGGCCCTCACAGGGCTCTTGGTGGATCCTGGCCTCACATCACAGCTGGAGAAGGAAGGCCAGTAGCACCAAATATTGGCCAGAGCTCAGATGACCCTAACCCTCCTCATTCCAGAGCCACTCTGGCTGTCAACAACAGCCAACCCACACTCATTTGTCCAAATCTCAAATTTTCAGGAAGCAAGAACAAAGCCCTAATTTATTACCCCATCTTATGTCTTTCCCGTAGGGCTCTTATGTCACTGAAACCTCCCAACAACCCTGTGAGGGAAGTGCTACTGTTCCATTTTATAGACAGAAAAGCTGAGAGGCAGAAAGAGCTGCGTTACATAAATATCTTCTTGTGTTGCCGGGGAGGGAACCCAGGACCCTGTGTGTGGAAGGCAACACTCTGCCACTAAGCCCCCGGCCCAGAATACCATTTCTAACAGGCACCAAGCCCTGCACACTTCACAGCCTCTACACGCAGCCCAGATGCCACGAGCGCTCTGTACAGGGTGCTTGGCGGCAGAGGGACGACAGCACTGAGCAGCCCTGCACAGGAAGCCCGAGGCGCTCGAGCACTCAGGAGCGTGTCCACAGCCATGCTCACTCTCACGCCAAAAAGTAACACCAAGGTGCAGGAAGGCACTCAGTACCCTAAACAAACTCGCCATTACTCCTCCCACCCTTAGGAAATGAACTTGAGACAGTAACAGACCCAAAGGACAGCTGTCCAAAGAAGCCTTGAGGAATAACTGGAGAGTAAGAGGGTGAGAAGGGGGAACTGTAGACTGGCTTAGTGAGCACCGGGCTAGAACTCTGCCAAAGAGCAAGAGGAAGCTGAGCAGTCACTATGAACCTGCACAAAGGCGCGCTGCACCCTGCTGCAGAGGGTGGGAAACACGCCCAATGCTGTCATCCAAGCCAGCAGCAGTCTCAGAGCAAATCCTCAGCGAAGAGACCGCCAAGCTGACCGCAGCCACAAACCTGGTTAAAGCAAACAACTAGCCCAAAATTTAACAGGGAACAAATAAGTGCCCCCGGCCCCTGGTGACCTGGAAGGCTGTGCCCCAGCACAAGGCCACATACGCAGCAGGAACCATACCGGGCCAATGGGCCCCTGTGAGCTCAGAGAGGAGCAGCCAGGTAGACTGACAAACCCCTGCAAACGGCCCAGGCACATGGAGACCCTGGGGGGTCAGGGGAGCCTGGCTGGGTAACGGCGCTCACACGCACCTTGAATCAGGCGTCAGCGGAAGCGAGCTCCCCAGAACCCGGGAGAAGCCCTAGAACCCAGGCTAGTAATGAAGTGCTAATCAGAAAATGATAAACAGGCAGAAACTCCACACACCACAGGCTCCAGAAAATGAGGCAAGGCAAGGCACCAAAGAAGCAAACGAGAACGGCAGCAACCACCCCTGCGGGGGCCATGGGACTCAGAGGCCAAGCTGCTACAAGGTCCAATTTCCACAAAAAATTATGAGCCACACAAAGAGGGAAGTCCACTCATGTGTGGTGGAAATGGGCGGCTTCCAAGGGGGCTGCTGCATCCAGCTCTCCTCCCACCACCGAGTCTCCCTAACCAGCCACTATCCCAAAAGCAGATAACAGCAGGTGACAAGAGCAAAGCAAGATTCCACGTGACACAACCTCCCGCTCCCCATTGCAGAAAGCTGAGTGCATGCTTACTCCGCACTCCAACCGCACTCCAAGAGCGGGCGGGGTGTCCAGGGGCGAGAGGGTGCTGCCCCAGGGCCGATCCACAGTGGGAGGGCTAAGCTGCAGGGGCAAGCTTGCTGTGCTGAGGGACAGGCACAACCTGAGGATGGTGGGGCAACCTCAAAGAAGAGGGGTGATATGAAACCTCAGGGTCCCCAAGAGAGTCGCCCTGTGGCTCCCCCTCCATCGGTGCACCCCAAGCCTCCCCCAGCAGCACTCTGGTTCCTTGCTTGTGTGTGGTGTTATTGCATGCTGCACCTCTGCTCTCCTGGTGGGGACCTCCTCCCCAGACCCAGGCTGGTGACGCATACCAGAGACTGCACAGTGCTGCACAGCAGCCTCATGTCTCCACTGCAGGCCCTCAGGATGGGAACTGCTCCTTGGAAACTAGCTCCAGGTAACTTGCAAAACTGATTCCACCTCCATCGACACCGTGGGCTGATTCCCTCCCACCAGGACCTTGCATCAGATGGCACCCTGGCCTCCTCAACCCAGTGTGGCTCTGCACAGGGCATCGCAGCCAAGCGCCTCAACAGCCCCGTCCACCAGTGCTGTCTGACATTTTGGCCTGAGGACTGTAAACAGCTGGCCAGGAACACATGCTCACTGAACCCAGCACGCCCACTGCGCACTCTCCAGAGCAGGCTCTGGGGCAAGGGCTCCCATCCACACCTTGCTTGCAGCTTGCATCTGCTCCTGCTGGCCCTCCAGTCCCCAGCATCTCAACTTTGTAGAGACTGTAACTTGTTACCATGTACTTAGAAACCAACCACCAGAAGGTGCGACCAGAGGATGGAATAAATATCCAAACTTAGAATGACCCTGCAACCAACGAACTGTCCAATGCTTAGGAGCAGGCACACAATGGTCCACTTGTCACTGTCCCCCTTGATTCACCCACCAAATCCCCAAGTCACAGAGAACCAAGCCTTTGCAACACCAAAACGCAAGGCGCCCAAGCTTCCTCCAGGCTGCTCTCCGCAGCACTCCTCAGGTGGAAAACTCGAGATCACTGCAACCACACCGCCTTTGCTCTGGGAGAACACTCCAAAGACCTCCTTGGGCAAGGCTCTGCCGAAAGCAGGCAGGCTGCAGCCTGGCCAGCAAGCAGACTCACCTTCAGGTGGCTGAGGTCCCCTGCCCGGCTGCCCTCTGGGGCATTCAAGGGTCTGCTCTCCACTCGGGGCCGGATGACCTGTCGGAAAGGACTGGACAGGGGAAAGCCGCTTACACTGATCCCATCTAGGAAACAAAAACAAATGTTGTGAGTCAGACCCAAGCTCAATGCTTTTAAAGGTAGGTCGCTGGGTTTTGTGCTTTGTTTTAAAAAATACTAACAGGAAGAGCAGTCTGGTTGCCATCCTTACTATTCTACCTTGAGTGAGCTGCAATGTGAGAATTTTCCATAAGCAAAATTCACACCTAGTACAGCTACAATGTTAAGAAGATACTCCTAACCAAGTCAGCTGCCTGCCACCTGTTCTGGACGGCCCCCACTGCCATACCACCTCTACTCCCTCTGGCCTCCGCAAGACCTGCTCCCTCAACCTGGAAGGCCCCTCCCCTCCTGCTGCTGGTCCTTCCATCTCGCCACTTGACCTTAACCTACATGCCACCTCTGGGCCCAATTCATGGGGCCACTCCTCTCTGCCACAGGACCCCATTTAGCCATCAGAGGTGCACTAGCAGCCATCCAATCTGCTTCTTTTGCTAGCCTGGCCCACTGATAAGTCCATCTTGCCCAGGACTCATCTCTGAATCCTCTCCATATCTCATACCTACCTGTCCCACAGCTCCAGCTCTCAGAGGGCACCCAGGAATGGCTTCATGGCTAGCACCCTGGTCTGTCACTGCCATTCCCATCCTGGCTGCTCTCCCAGGTGGCCCTGGGTCCTTAACCATCTATTCTCCATACAATAGGCACAGTGGCCTACCAAAACCCTCTTAAGGTGCCCACTTACTCAAGAGGAGATGCCAAGTCTGCAGGCCTTCAAGGCCATGACAAGGCCTGGCACTCAGTCACCCTCTAATTCCAACTAACTGAAGAGAGGAGTCTGCTGAATTGGTGAGTGATTTAGTCACATTTATATCATCTTCAGCAACACACAGAGATCGTCTCCTGATACACTACTATCAAGTAGCTGGAGCTCCCTGGCAGAGACCTGTGAGCAGGCCAAGCATGCTGAGCATGCCAGACTTCTAGTGCACTAAGCCATGAGGCCACACAAGAGGCAGCCTGTGTAGGAGCTGGACATTGACAATCACTGTCTTAAGCAAGGGAACAGCAGAGATGAAAGGACAAATGGTAGACAGTAAGGTTGGTAAGGTGACCAATTTACATCTGTCTGGTGCTTTATAAACCTGCCCCCATTTTAAAGAACAATGTATAACCTAAGTTCGTAATGGCAGTAACTGATCCAAGGCATAGCACCATTCATGAATGAGTATTTAGTAAATTTGATTGAACGGATGGATGAATGGATAGATGGACAGATGGACAGGAGGACAGATGGATGGATGGGTAGGAGAATGTATGGATGGGAGGGAGGATGGATAATGGAGGGATAGACAGATGGACAGGAGGACAGATGGATGGATGGGTAGAAGGATGAATGAATGGGCAGGAGGATGGATGGAAAGACAGCTGGGAGGATGGTAAAATGGAAGGGAGGGAGGATGGATGGATGGATGGGCAGGTAGATTGATAGGTGGGTGGATAGATGGGTGGGAAGATGGATGGATGAATGGGAGGATGGGTGTGAGGGTGGATGGATGAAAGAATGGGAGGAAAGGAGGAAGGAGGAAGGATGGAAGGATGGAAGGATGGATGGATGGATAGATGGAAGGAAGGATGCATGAATGGACCGACAGATGGACAGGTAGGTTGCTAAGTGGATAGACAGATGGGTAGGAGGATGGATGGAAGGATAGATGGATGAATAGGTGGGTGGGAAGGTGCATAGATGAATGGGTGGGAGTATGGGTGGATGGACAGATGGGGAGGTGTAGATAGGTCAATGGGAGACAAATCTAAAGCTCACGGTCAATCCCTCTGATTCCAAGGCTCATATCTTTTTCACCATATGTCTGATGTTGAGGAAAAATTTAAATAGCTACATTTAAATAGCTTAAACAAACCCATCTCAGTAACTTCTTAAGAAAGTAAAGTTTCTTCTGATAAGATGAAAAGTGGTTACATTTAATTGATATACAACAGATATTTCCAAATTCCCAATCACTTAGACCCTAGACCCAAGGCCTTACACCTAAAATGTCTTAGAAAAATTTGTAATTAACTAAGCTTAAATGAAATGGCCCATGGTTTGTTTTGTTTTTTAAAAGTCTCTTCAACATCACTTGCTAAGGTACATTCCTGTAAGCAATTCAATTTTCAGGATGTTAAGCAACATTCAACTGAAGTAAGGAAAATTAAATAATTCTGTTTAGAGCTTTCAAATCTTCTAATGCTAAATTATATTTAACAAATTAAAAAGTCTATCTGAAAGGTTTATTATACCTTGTACTCAAAATAGTATGCAAAACCAAACACTGAGCATCTATAAAGAAAATTACAAATTGATCTGTTTCCTTCAGAAGTGCCCATGGAAGACGTGTGCAAAGACTAAGCATGCAAGAGCAAGTTCCGCACTTCCAAAGAAAATGGAGCTGCCCGACAGGCCCTTATTCAGACATCACACGCAAGTACCAGTGGCCTGTTTGTCGTCCCACCCACAACTCAAGCTTCAGGAGCTCCTACTGCTGAGAGCACAAGCCAGCCAATTCAGACCAACCAGGCACAGAAACCACCTGGAAAACACCAACAAAGTCATTTTGAAATCTGTTCAAGCAGCAGAGCACTAATGAGGCAGTGAAGGATGGCAGGGCTCAGCTCTAGCGAGGGAGGAGAAAAGCCAAGACGCCTGCCAATCCAGCAGCACTGACCTCAGAATCCCAAAAGAGGTATTGACACGTTCATGGGACTAGTGCATTTAAAGAAAGTCATCTGGCACTCATGCCCACTGCCAGAATGATGGGAAATGGATGATCCCGCAGGACAAGACAAAGCAGGGCAGACCAGAGGCAATGCCGCTCTTCCAGTGAGTGGAGCCACAGCGAGGCCATCGGCCCCTGCAACAGGAGTTAACAGTTCTGCAAAGCACATTCCTGTCACTCCTTGATCTGCCCCACATTCTGTCACGTTTGAGACAACCATCTTTGCTCACCCTGATGTCCCCAAATCTTCATCTCGATTCAGATGATAGCTGTTCCACAGTGCTTCTCTAGTTGCCCTAACTGAAAGCAAGTCCTCCTCTATCCTGAGAGCTGTGCCTGCTGCTCACTACCCTGTCAGGCAGAGGATGAGCACAGGAATTTGATCAGGGCTGTGAAAATACAAATCTGCAATGTCCTGGAACTGGAAGGATCTGGACCTTGGGCATTTTGGAGAAAAAAAAGTTAAATTTACATGTGAAAATTGCCTCCTTCTTAGGCTCAGACCTTCAAACCTCAAAGAAACTCAAACACCTGTGATCTTCAAGCTCAGAAAAATACCAAGAAAGCCATTCTGTCTTTTTCATACACTAGAGAGTTCTGTTCTCTACCCAACTGAAGATGGAAAGATGAGAGGCATATAAATTATAAATCAGGTGGTGTTTCCTGCTCAGGTGAGAGCAAAAGCCAGTACTTAGAAGACGAGCCCTCAGCCCACAGGACAACCATGCTGGAGGAGGGGACAAGACAGCTACAGAAGGGTGGCGAGTGACCAGCCAGAAAAAGAAAACAACTGCTCTATTTACAATGGCCCATGTTGGCAGAAAAGTGGCCAAATGATTGAACGTCATGCCCCCACCCCCAGCTGGAGACACCCCTTCAGGAGTTCCCAGGCAGCCATCTTCCTGCACACCCATCTTTTTCTGGCTGGTCACTCACCACCCTTCTGCACCCGTCCATTTTTACATAACTTCCAAAAAGTCATTAAACTAAAATAGAATAAAATACATTCACAAAGACAAAAGGAGGCAACAGTCTCTCAGTAGGAATATGTCAGAGTTTGCTATTCCAGGTAGAATATATTTTGAAGACACTTTCTTATTTATTCATAAAATGCTCGAGTGTCCAAAAGAGCCCACTGGTTTTCATAAAATATCCTCAAGGGAACTGAAGCAATGGAAGCAGTTGACCAAAACAGTTATCCAATACTTGTCCTGAACTTCCATGGAGAAAGCAGCACACTCATTCACTCAGAAACTCTGGAATATGCTTAGGGGGAAAAAAACAATTCCCACAGAAACCACAGCCCTCTGGTGGACAGTCCTCGTGCCCCGGGGGCAGCCTCGCCCTGGGACTCCTCTTCTGCCCCTGCTGCTGTGCATGAAGGCCAACCTCCTGCCACCTGCACATGCAATGTTTGGGTTCCCACTTGTTCTAGACTTAGATTACGGTGACAACTGAACATCTCTTTGAATACACCAAACCATGCTGAACAAGTAGGATGTGAATTCTACCTCCATGAAGACATTTTTGAAAGTGAAAGGACAGTACAAGTTTCCTTAGGATATAAATACAGTCAGGGGAGAAAAGTATGGAAAGGTAAATATAGCCAAATGCACGACACCAGGCCAACAGTCACCTCCCGACACAGTAGAAGCCATGGGATGGCAGTAATTCATCTTCCATTGAAAACTCACAGGCACAGTGGGAATATCCTGACCAAAACTGAGAAAACTTAACACCAGCTCATCTTCACTAGGAAGTCCTAAATGAGACACTTCAAGAGCACAGAAAATAGCTTCAGAAGGAAGGTCAGACACCCAAAAAGAAGCAGTAAACACGGACAGCAGCATGTATACGCGCGGAAACATTGCGCTTGGGCCAGTCCAGCACATTCCCAAACACCCCATGGCCTCTGGGATGCACAAGGCAACATCACACAGGCAGCAAAGGTGTTTAAAGCTGTAGCCCTGAAACCTGAGCAGCCCTGGTGTCAGGAGCACACAGGTAAGACTGCACGGGGCCATGTACACAATGCCACCTGCGCACGGTGATCTCGCAGGGAGTCCGGCCTGTCCTCTCCAAGGGGAAACTCATTCTGCGGCCAGGCTCTTTTAAAATGGACACAGGGAAAGATGTGCTCCAAGAGCCGATTTCCAATCAAAATGGCACTTGGAGTCTGGGGACCACAATGATCACTGCTGCTGGACAGCAACAATCTGAGTCACCAGCCACACAGGAGACCAACCACGAAGCACTTCTGAAGTACACAATACCCTGCCAACAAAAGGACACTACTGAGAATTGCCCCCTCAGGATGGTCCAGACAAAACCTGACAAATGAGGACTGCGTGAGCACTTGGTACCCAGCCAGAGCCCCAAGCATGCATCCAAACAGAAGCACTCTCTTGTGCAGAAATCGTCGAGGGCAGTGGTGGTCTCAAGGTTCACTTGCAATGGGCAGCGCAGACTGACCAGCACTTACAAACAGAGCCCTTTGCTAGTGTCCTTACTAAACTGTGTGTGTAGGGAGCAGAAACCTGAAGTCAGCACCTGGTGCACAGCAAGAAGAGAACAGTATTTGCTGGGTGAATGAAAGATCTAATGTCATCTGCCAGCTACCGTGTGATGGAAAGTGCCACCTGGCATATAGGTGATCACATGCCCCTCCTGGCCACCACTCACAGTCCTCCCTGAGGTCATGCAGCATGACAGCATAGAGCTGCACACCTTCATAAAAAGGCACCTAATGAGTGGACGGCTTTATGAATGACCACAAACCAATAAGTGATATTTCCAGTAGAGAGAGGCTCCCAATCCAAGGGTGATTTTGTTAAAAACTACTAACAGATCACATCATTGTAAAACAAGAATAGATTGCTCTGGAGAGTAGTGAGGCAGTGAGGTCCCTGACATGGGACTGACAGGCCAGGAGACTGAGAACTTCTTGACCAAGAACTTGGAGGAAGGGAAGTAGGGTAACTGGGCTCCGTCTGCCAAGGTGGACTGGATGGCTTTCACCCTTGTCTCCCCTTCTCCAGGCTGCTACAGACTCACTCGCATGCGGCTTTGACATCGCCCCAGCCCCCACCTCTCCCTGCTCACACCACAGCACTACATGTAGTTGCTGCCCGGGGTTCTGAAGGGCCAAGAGGCAGAGGGGTCCAGAAGCAACCCCCTGGGTGAGAGCTGGACATAGGGTAGGAGGCCTGGCTCCACCACCTGCCCCTCTGCCTTGGGAAGCGACGGTGCCACCGGGTGGTGACAGCACTGGCTGTTCCTGGCACACTGCCTCTCAGTTTTGTCTTTCATATCTTGTTTACATGCGTTACTCCATTCCTACTGGAGGAGAAACACAATCAAATGAACACCAATTTTCCAAAATTAATTCAAGATGGCTCTCAGGCCCAACTGCACCAACTCTCCAAAGGAAGTCACAGAAATGGCCCAATTAGCAGGTGCTATTTTAGGATAAAAATCAGAGAAACAAAACCAGAACATTGTCAATTTGAGGTTAAAGTCCAAAGCTTCTTTCATATGATAATACAGGGGCACAAAGGTGTCCTAAGCCAAGCAATGACGCATGCTTGCTCCCCTTTTAGGAACCAGAAATTCAAAAGACAAGCTCTGCACAGCAGTCCTAGGCACTGCACGTCCCCAAAAGGCAGGGAAAGCCACCACTTCCTCATCAGTCAGCCAACTGCATGCAAGGGAAGGCACACTCAAGCACTGCTGGTGGGACTGAGAATAGGTCGACCACTCCGGAGCGCAGAGTGGAGGGAATGGATCCACCACTTGACCAGCTATCCCACTCCTCGGTATTTACCCAGAACTAAAACCGGCATGCCGTAGGGGTGCAGCCACATCGATGTTCCCAGCAGCACAATTCACACCAGCCAAGAGAACATGGTATACATGCACAATGGCACCTTAGTCAGCCATAAAGAATGAAATCATGGCATTTGCCAATTAGGGGATGGAAATGGAGAGCATCAAGCTAAATGAAATAAGCCAGACCCAGAAAATCAAGGGTCAAACGTTTCCACTCAAATGTGGAAGCTGAAGCAAAACAAGGGTGGTGGCGGGGATTGGATATCACAGATATCCAGGAGATCAGCAGAACAGGGAAAACTAGAAGGAGGGAGCAAGGAATTGACAGGGAAGAAATAAGGAATGGATTAACAAATCACGACAAATGTATATATAAATGTACCAAAGAGAATTTCACCTTTGTGTGTAAGGAGAGAGTACCCATCAAAATAAGGAACCAAAGGAATATCAATGGTGGCGGGAGAATGGGAGGGTGCAGGGATTGAAAGAAATTCCTTGCACATATCAAAAAGAACCCAAATATAATTATGATGCTCTAATAAAAAGTGTTGCACTCTTAAAAAATTAGTCAGTCACACTGAAGGTGGCTGTTCAAGTGGACCACTGATTTTTCAAATTATCAAAGGAAAAACTCAACGGATCATTATACAAGACACTTCTTCCCTGCCCCCATGTTAGCTTTAATATGTACGGCCTCAGCCTTCTTACTAACTTCAAAAGAGTCAGGGTGCCTCTCTTTTTTCCCCCTGCCCTTACACACACACACACACACACACACACACACTCTCTCTCTCTCTCACACACACACACACACACACATCTCTCTCTCTCTTTCTCTTAAAAATGCTCAAGTCCTGGAATTGGCCAGGCATGGTGGTGCACACCTGTAATCCCAGTAGCCCAGGAGGCTGAGGCAGGAGGATTGTTAGTTCAAGGCCATTCTCAGTAATTCAGAGAGATCCTAAGCAACTTAGTGAGACCCTGTCTCAAATAAATAAACAAGCAAACAAACAAAAATATAAGGGTCTGGGGATGTGGCTCAGGACCCCTGCATTCAATCCTCAGGATCAAAAAAAAAAAAAAAAAAAAAGAAGTTCCTGGAATTGGTTTTGATCCTTTCTTCCCCAGTGTTTTTATGCATGCATGAGAAACTTCTTTCCACCCCATCCTCTTTCACTGCTCCTCTGTAACTCTTACCCACTCTCATTTTATGAAAAAGACTTTTACCCTATACTATGCTCACAGTGCCACATATTTCCCATAGCTAGCAGTTAGCAAAGCAGTAATTTTTCATTTATTTGTGAAACTGCTTCTCTCTGCCACTGGATTTGTGCTGCCTGATACAGAATCCACTAGGGAAATGTATTAAAACAGAGTAATTAAAATAAAATTAAATTAATAATCAGTCCTTTAGAAGCACCATCCATGTCTCAAATGCCTTACCCACATGTGGCCAGTCACCTCCTGGATAGGTGAGATGCTGAGCCTGGGCTCTGGCGACTTGCTGTGCGCCTCAGCACAGTTCCAAAAGCAGGGGAGCACACAGACCAGGTGAAAGGGAAGCAGGGAGAGCACACTACACTCTGAAACTCCCAAAGTGGCGGGAATTGGCTAAATCCTGCTACCAGACTAGAGCCCAACACTAAGGATCCCTCACCTAACACTGGATGGCCTGGGCAGGTGCAGCGGTGGTGGGCACTTCCCAGCAGGCCCTGGCTCCTCCCCACAACTGTCTGGAGCAGCCAGCTGAACTCCACTCTGCCCACCCCAGCTATCAGGTGCAGTCCCGGGAACAGGGTGGCAATGCTGCACACAAAACTCAGCTCACCGTGGCTCGCAGGCCTGAAGGCAGCAGTCAACACAGGAAAACCGGACAATGCTGCCGTGACCCTCCATGAGTAAAGGTTTCCTAACCAAAAATTAGCAACGACCAAAATAAATCAAGACATTCTGTTCATGAAAAGACGCCACTAAGAGGGTAAAAAGCCTGGCCACAGACTGGAAGAAGATATCTGCAATGTTCCTAACTGCAAACAGACTCACGTCTGAATTGTGTCAAGTACTCCACAAACTTCCTACGGGAAAGCAAACAGGGGCTGGGGATTTAGCTCAGTGGCAGAGCGCTTGCCTAGCATGCGCAAGGCCCCGAGTTCAGTCCTCAGCCCTAAAAAAAAAAAAAAAAAGAAAGAAACAGAACCCAACAAAAAGTGAGGAAAATATTTTAGCAGACACCTCACAAAAGTACAGAAGTAAATAATAAAAAATCATACAGCTTCATAACACTGTGAGTCACCTGGCAAAAGAAAACTAAGGCTACAGTGAGATACCCACAGACAGAGAAGAGCTGTGATGCAGGAACGAGAGCGCCAGGAGCGCCCAAGAGCGGGGCAAGCACAGCTCGTGCATCTTGCTGTGTGCGTGGAAATCAAAACAGCCTCTTGGAGTGGGTGGGGCCAAGCTCAATGCAGGGCATGAGCTTAGCCTGGGCAAGGTCCTGAGAGGAGGAGGGGAGGGGCGCAGGGGGACGAGAGGAAGACAAGGCTGGGGGGGAAGAGCCGCTGAACCCCAACCTGGCTGTAGATCTGCTAAAGGAAACCCAGGCGTGCTAAGCACACCCAGCATAGGCACAAGAACATTCAGAACAGGCAAGCTCCAAGAACACCAAAGTCATTCACAGACGCGGAAGGGTAAACTGATACATGCAGCAATAAAAAAAGAACAAACGCAACACACAGACAGATTCGTGGATCTCAGATACAAGTAAAGAAAAACACACACACTCTGACTTGGGACTTCTGACCCCCAAAACACAGAAGAATATATTTGTGCCATTTTAAGCCAAAGAAAAAAGGGTGAAAAAGACACAAAAGAATGTGTCCCATATCAACGAACTCTCTAACACCAGAGAGGAGCCTATGGGGACAGGAGCCACAGCTGTAGCTACATTTGAGGGGAGTTGCATTGGTAGGGAGCCGGTCACTGGCAGGGGCTCAGGGGAATCACAGGGTGCTGGGAACAAGTTGTGCCATAATGTGGTTGGTGGCCACACTGCTCAATGCCAAGATATAAATTTAATATGTGCACTCGTTACTATATATAGACTGGACTTCCATTTTAAAAAAGTCTTCAAATACCATTTACAATATAACAAAACAAGATATCTAAGAATGAGTCTGGTGAAATACTGTAAGACTTTTATAGGGAAAAAAGAAAATGTTATTGAAATACAAATAAAAGACATACAATATTCACAGACAGGAAGACTAAGTATCAAAATGTTCCCCAAAATTGAGCTGCTGACTCCATGCAGTCCCAATCATTATTCTAACAGACTACTTTGAAAAACTGATTCTAAAATTGCTAAGAAAGATCAAAGGGCAAAAAACACCCAAAAAGTGCCAAAAAGTACCACGATGGTCACGCTGCCCTACCAGATTCCAAAACTCATCACCACGGGGACCAGGAGGTGCACAGTCGCTGGCCTGCTGGCAGAAGTCCAGCATCTGGAAAGACTGTTCTGGGATGCAGAGAATGACCAAGAGTTTTTCAGGAACAAGCAGAATGACGACAGTCTACACCAATGGTTCCCAAACTGCGCCGTGCATTAGGATCCTGTCCTGTATCTACGGCCAGCTAAACCACATGTCTATCCTAGGTGATTCCAGTATGCAAAAAGGTTGGAGAACCTATGGTCTATGCCTGCAGTGAACGTGAGGGTGTGGTGAATCAGACTCAAGTCAGAATTTCTGGAAGGTAAGTTAATAAGGGAGGAGAGGGGCAGTGAGATCAAATGCCTGCAAGGGAAAAACCACATGAGCCACATTAGAGCCCTTCTCCTGAGAGCAGTGGAGATTCACAGAAGTCACACAAAAGTGGGACACAATCCAACTCCACTTCAGAAGAACCATGTGGCAGATGGTGGAAAGGGGCCACATTAGCAGCAGGAGGCCCAGCAGATGTGCACACGGGAAAGGTGAGCACTGGGAAGCCCTGAAGCACAGCAGGAAGGCAGGCACAGGGTAAGAGCTGGCCGTGCTTGGAAAGTAAGACCAAGGATATTTGGTGTGCCTACACTGAGAGCAGACAGTAAGCCCTCTGCAGTGATCACAGACATCATCCCTTACTCTCAAGTCCTCTCTCCTCAACACCTCCCTAATTTGGCTTATGGCGAATCACCACCAGCTTGGTTGGAAAAGGCAAAAATACGAACAGCAGGATCAACAGTCCAGAGGACTTTAGCTCTGGCTGCCTATTGCAGAGGATCACCTATTGCTGGCAGGGGACAGACACCCGCATCCGCATGCCACCCTGGTGGTGCAGGGGGTTATTTTCCAACCCAAATTTAATCCAAGAGCCAAGTCAACCTTGCCACCTGCAGGGCGAATGGTGACTAGGGGGTCAGTGCACTTCACAGGTACCAAACAGACGTCTAGGGCAAGAATTCAGCTTGGGGTGCCATCAAGCTTCTGCATCTGCACAAAGGTGATACTCAGAGATATGCAGGGAGGCAGGAGGCGGCTGACCTGTCCTGTGGCTGAGCCGCGTGCTGCGAGATTACGGTCTGAGTCAGAAGGCGGGTAGGCTACAGATAATGACGGGCAGGCTGTCCAGCGCACCGTTAGCGCTTTCCTTCAGAACAAAAGCAGATAAGCCCCCAAACACACACACACAGTGCATGATGGCAAACGAACAAGGCAGTGCAGATGGCAGAGCTGAACTAAAATGCAAGTTGCAAGCTTCAATTTCAGCCTGATGATGCAGACAGTGGACGAAAGCGCTCTCCCAGCCTGCAACAGTTAAGCCAACTGAATGCACTGGAGCTGGCTTTCCCGGACTGCTTGGGGACCAGCCCAAACTGCGCAGAGGGTCTAAAAGGCAAGCAGCCCAGGCCTCAGGGACGAAAGCCCAGGGCTTTCTCCAAGGAGCTCACTGGGCAGGCACATAGAGGGCCTGAGAAAGCTGATCCCTAGAGTGGCCTGGGCAGGAGTCTGTGGCCTCCCCTGATTCCCCATGGAATCAAACTCAGGCAAAGAGCAGTGGGTCTGAAGAAGACAAGGGTCCAATGGAAACACGGCCAGGAGGGGCAGGTGCATTGTGGCTGAAAATCAACAGACTGCAGGCAGGGATAGGATATGGGGCAGGGTCACTGAAGCCAGATGGTGAACGAAAATCTTCAGAGGCAGAGCAGGGAGCGAAGCAAGAGGACGTGGGATGGAGGCCTCAGGAATCCCATTCCCTAATGGCAAAGAGCAAATGGAGACTGCAGGCACAGCTGGCAGGGCAGAAGCAGGAGCGAGGAAGCCCTCAAGGTGCTCCCAGCAGAGTGAGCCACTGAAAGCAGTGTGGGCTGCGCACCAGAGCTAGCACGGGGTTTGCACAGAGGCCAGGCCAGGATGCGACAGCACAGGGGTAACTCCTCTCCTGGCCACAGGGCGGGTTCACTGCAGAGCCTGCAGGAAGGGTCTGAGCTGCAGCAGACACGGCAAGCACTCAGGAAATATTTATTCTTTCTGTCCCTGCACTCTCTGGCCTCAGAATAAAAACTCAAGTTTAAAAAAAAAAAAAACTAGCCTTCTTCTTAAAAACACATATGTTTGTGAAAAAACTCAGGCATCTAGGAACTGCAAAGAAAAAAGAAATATTATGGCATTAAGATTCCAGTCACGTTTGTCTTCGGCTTCTGGATAATTCAGGATGAGTCACTGTTCTTTAAAAAATAAGACTGAGAATTGCAAAACTTAGTATTTATTTCCAAGGGGAGCAGCAGACTAGGACGAAGACACTGAACAACTGTCCCAGTTTCAGAGAACAGTATCAGGGATAGGGACAGTACATCAAAGTCCATATAGCACTCTGGACGGTGACACCCTCAGGTGAAATCTGTTCCTGGGAACAGTGGTAAACTGATGCTTCTGTGGTCATTAAACTGTGAAGATGCAAGACATAATATAACGCCAAATATAAATGTCGTTTCACAGGGGTCTCTAGTTCTGGACCAAGAACAGCCTGGCTGGACCTGCTGCAGGTGGCCTGTCCTTCATCTGACAAACAGAGTGAACAGGACCCAGTAGGAGCTCCCCAACTGTTCCCCTGCTACTGAATCCTGTGCTGCAGACCTAGTGTCGCCCTGCAGTGCCCATGCAGCCAGGAGGCAAGGCCTGGCCAGTCCTGCAGGCTGCACGGGCCTGAGGGCTACCTCCACAGAGGGCCTGATTGAAGGCCACCTGCCACACCCAGGTGAGCCTCAGAGGGTGCTTCCAACACACCTCACTCACCTGCTCCAAACAGTCTCCATCAAACACATCTACTTTTACAAAAAGAAAGAATGAACTTTCAGATGCCCCCCCCGAGACTTTCCAACAAAGCTCAAAATGTCTCTGGGGTATACGCCCCCCCCCCCCCAGCCTGCCCAACCCTTACCC
>PVKS010020431.1:14986-36969 GCA_004027875.1 Aplodontia rufa | reverse complement strand
CAGGTGATAGTGGTGGTAAGGTACATCTGGGAGGCTCTAGAGGCCCTGGTCCTGAGGTCCAGGTGATAGTGGTGGTAAGGTACTTCTGGAAAGCTCTGGAGGCCCTGGTCCTGAGGTCCAGGTGGTAGTGGTGGTCAGGTACATCTGGAAGGCTCTAGAGGCCCTGGTCCTGAGGTCCAGGTGATAGTGGTGGTAAGGTACTTCTGGAAGGCTCTGGAGGCCCTGATCCTGAGGTCCAGGTGGTAGTGGTGGTAAGGTACTTCTGGAAGGCTCTGGAGGCCCTGGTCCTGAGGTCCAGGTGGTAGTGGTGGTCAGGTACATCTGGGAGGCTCTGGAGGCCCTGGTCCTGAGGTCCAGGTGGTAGTGGTGGTCAGGTACATCTGGGAGGCTCTGGAGGCCCTGGTCCTGAGATCCAGGTGGTAGTGGTGGTAAGGAACATCTGGAAGGCTCTAGAGGCCCTGGTCCTGCTTCTGGACACTTAGTTTGTTCATGAAATTCCATATTGCATTCTTTGTGACTTACTTTATTTTATAACTGTTAGTCTCATTTGAATCCAGTATTTGCCAGTTTCTCTCTCTCTCTCTCTCTCTCTTTCTTTCTTTCTTTCTTTAAGAGAGAGGTAGAGAGAAGAGAAGAGACAGAATCAGTTTTATTTATTTTTTTCCATCTGGCCTGTGTTTCTTCATCACTTAATTGTGTATGTGCTGCTGGGGTTTGAACCTGGGTCCTCATGCATGCCAGGCTAGCACCATAACCATTGAGCCACTGCTCCCGCCCCCTGCCAGCTTCTTTCTGGCGTGTTGCATAGACAGAATTTCCGCATCTGCACCAACCGCACCTGGACCGGTATTTCAGCGGAATATGTAACTCTAATGTGCAGCATGGTTTTGTTTTCTCGGTGGTCTCCTCGCTTTAACAATAGATGAATTGTAGCGGTCTGTTGTTGTATGTGTGGGCTAATAACCACAGAGGCTGGTGTTTATCCTGGTCCCTGAGGTCTATTTCCATGATGTCATTTTATCTTCAGAGACAGGTATCATTATGCCCGTTTTGCATATGAAAAAATAAGTTATAGGAAATATGTAAGGCTTAACAATTTTAGCAAAGATCACACATAGCTAGAGATGGGGAGCCATGTGGTGGCACGCGTGCTTGTCATCCCAGCAAGTTGGGAGGCTGAGGCAGGAGGATGGCAAGGTCAAAGCCAGTCTCAGCAACTGAGCAAAATCCTGACTCAAAATAAAAAATAAAAGGGGCTGGACAGGTGCTCAGTGGTGGAGTATGTTCTCGGTTCTCTGTGTGTGCTGAGTGTGGCCTTGCTAGGTCCCCTGCGACCTCCGTGCTTCAGTTCTTCAGGAGACGCCAAGCCGTTCTCGTTCCTGCCAGCGTGTGTGAGGCTCTGGCTTCTCCACCTTCAACCAGCACCTTTTCTCGCTTGTCCCCACACTTCGAGCCGAGCTCATGGTGTTGATGTGCATCTCCCTGGTGGCAAGCTGCTACTGGCTGTTTGTGTGCCTGCTCGGGAGAAACGCCTTTTCGGATTCTTCGCTCATCTGGTGATTGGGTTGTCTGTTACAGTTGAGATATAAGAATATTTTAATATATTTGAGGTAGAAGTCCCTGATCAGAGAGATGATTGGCAAAACTTTTCTCCTGTTCTCTGGTTTTCTTTTCATTTTCTTGCTGTGTCCTTGGAAACACACAGCTCTAGCTCTGTTGGAGCTCCACTTCCCTGCTGGCTGGGCTTTTGTGTCACGTGTAAGGGCCACTGCCCACCCTAAGGCCCCCAAGTTTTATACCTGTGTTTTCTTGGAAGAGTTTAATTGTTTTGGCTCTTAGCGTTCATGTCTCTGACCTGTATTTAGTTGATTTTTATGACATAGGGTCCAGCTTCATTATGTTGCATGTACTTATCCCGCTGGCCCTGCCCTGTTTGTTAAAAGGCTTGCGTCATCTCAGCACCCTGTGGCCCAGCAATTGACCATTGTGGGATGTTTTATTCTGGACTGGTTCCCTTCCGCTCATCTGTGCATACCCCATGCAGCCGTGTTTCTCTAGTTCTGCAGCGAATGTTGAAATCACACACGACTCCATCACCTTTGCTCACTTTCTAGATTGTTTTGGCTACTCTGGGTGTCTTGAATTTCCACACGAATTTCGGGATTAGCTTGTCAGTTTCTGCAGAGAAGCAGCTGGGGTGTTGATAGGATTGGTGCTGAACCTGTCAGTCAGTAGGTTTTGAAGGACTTCCTTGTGATAAACTGCCAGGCACTGCAGGCTCCAGGGCTGAGGCTCCTCCAGTCTGCCTCCTCCAGTCCGCCTCTGCTCTGACTCACCAAGCGTCTTCCTGGTGTCCAGGAACTCAGACCCTACCCTGCACTGTGCCTCTTCGTGCTTCTTTCCCTCTCTTTTTCACTCCCCCTGCCTTTGGCACCAGGGATTGAACCCAGAGGCACTTAACCAGTGAGTCACATCCCCAGCCCTTTTTTAAAAAATATTTTATTTTGAGACAGGGTCTTGCTAAGTTGCTTAGGGCTTCACCAAGTTGCTGAGGCTGGCTTTGAACTCGTGATCCTCCTGCCTCAGCCTCCCACACCCAGCTGCTCCATTCTCTTCTGAGTCCAGTTATTTGAATTGCAGTTTTCCTTGCCTGCAGTTCCCTTTCCTCCACTCAACACACGCCTGGTTCTTCAAGGGAGAGCATCAGTGTGCCCTCTACAGAAAATTGCCCCGATCCTAGATTCCTCTTAGAAGACAGTCGACTCCTCTCAGGCTTCAAGTAGGGAGAGGGACAGAGGCCTGGTGCTGTCCCTCAGGGAGCATAGACCTGCTGGGAGCTGGGCTGCCGACTGGGACTTGGCTTGCTAGCAACAGGACCTGTCAGAGGTCGTGGTCTGCCTCCTGCTGAGCACCACCTGACACAGCACAGTCACTGACAGGGAGGAGGTGAGCAAGGCAAACGGTGGAGCCGCCAGTTCCGCCTCCCAGCTCCCACCTTTACCTCTGCTGGGCTGACTGCCGCGTGGCTGGAGGGCCTCGGACTCTGGTGTCTGTCTCGTTCAGTATGCAGGCAGGCTGTGCCATGTGAAATCGCAGGACTCAGATAAATCCCCTCTCCCTCCTGAGCCTCAGTCCCCTCCTCTGTCCAGAGGGAGGAGCGTGCACTGCCACCCTGCACGGGTCCCTCCATGCCCTTGCTACTCACTGATCACTTTGAGGACGAGGTGTGTTCAGGTCATTTTTGAAACATTTGAGGTACCTGCCTGTTTAGTCAGCTTCTGTATCGCTGTGACCAAAGGACCTGCACGAGCAATGTAGAGGAGGAGAGGTTTGTTTCGTCCCGTGGTTTCAGAGGTTCAGTCTGTGGTCGGTCGACCCCGTTGCTCGGAGCCAGAGGTGAGGCGGAACTTCATGGCACAGGGAGTGGAGGAGGAAAGCAGCTCAGGACATGGCACCAGGAAGCACAGACATCTCTGCTCACCGGGGACACCCCATGACCTGCTTCCTGCAGCCACACCTTGCGTACAGTCTGCATCAGTGGATGAATCTGCTGATTAGGTTAAAGCTTTCCTGAGCGAATCCTTTTACTGCTAAAATTCTTGTGTTGTCTCATACACAGACTTTTAGGGGATACTTGCACCTAAACTATAACACACACACACAGTGCCTTGTGTATAGCGTGGCCTCTGTGAAGGTGAGCTTGGTTCACGGTCCTGCTAACGACTAAGTGTGCTGAATGTCCGCGGGCCTGCCAGCATAGGGTCCCGACTTTCTTAGTTTTACTACTTTAATTGTATTTAGTTTCTGCTTGGTTACTTAATGGCAAGCCTGCTCCCTTTCCCAAGCCTTGGCTTATTGCTCTTGCTCGTTCTTAGGTGAAGCATCCGCTTACCCGGACTGCCTTGTGGGCGTGTTAGTCCCCGCCCCCAGCTCTTTTCACCGTTATCGTTTGCGCTGCTGTATTTTGGCAGTTCATTGATCTGCACTGTTTCTGCTGACACACTGCAGAGCCGCGAGGGGCTCCCCGTTCTGTGTTTTCCTCTTAGTTCTTTGAACGGGGAGGCCCAGAGCCTGTGGTCTGGCAATGGGGCCAGCCGTCCTGGTGGGGAAGTCTGTTCCCATGTCTGGGGCTACTCTGGGTGCTGTCCAGCCATGGACATTCTGAGGTCAGGGCCTGGGCTGTCCCTCAGGGGCCTTATTGGGAGGCTGGGTCAAGGAGCCTCTTCACTTCCCATTATAGGGCCATTTCCTGGTGGCTTTAACCAGGGGACAGGAGAGCTTTGGTCAGTCCTGTGTTGTATGAGAGTATTTAGGGCCCTGATTTCATAAAGTCAGCCAAAAAGATGAGACTCCTATAATTAATTTAAACACAGTTTGCTGCAGTCACACAGCACTTAAAAACCGGAAGACTGTTTGTTTTAGTAAAGTACTGTGTACTTTCTCTGTGTTCATTAGCATGACTGAACACATTTCTATTGACTATGTATAATATGTTTACTTAAAATGAGGCCTTCTTAAGCGTGTGTAATGAGTGGCGCCTTCCTTACCCCGTGTTTGCAGCAGCAGGAGGAAGGGAGCCAGGGACAGCGGGCAGAGGCCCATGCACACCTGCGCTCTGGCGCATCTGAGCAGCAGTCTCACCGTGCACTTCCCAGGGCTGGTCAAATGTGAAGGCGCAGGTTGCTGTTGACCACCCCCATCCCAGTTCCATTCCTGCCTCAGTAGGGATAGTGTGTGGGGTCTGGACTCAGGACATCGTCGTAGCCGTTAGGTCTGATAACCCCTCAGCTTCTGCACCTGTGGAAAGAACCCACAGGTGCTGCAGTCTGACTCTTCCCCAGTAGGCCACCGGAAGGACCCCTCCCCTCCGCTGCTAGGTTTGAATGTGCTATAAATGTGCAGCTTCCTCCATGGACCTGGAAGGTCACATCATCACTTCAACACCAGGGACTGACTTGTGATTTCCATGGAAGCTTCCCTGTGGCTCGTCCTCACTGCCCTTACCGGGTGCCAGTGCTGGGCAAGGGACTCACACTTGTCATCACTTGCATCCACCTGACATCCCCAGTGGGCTGGGTTTCACTGGCTCCCTTTCACAGGACTGAAGTAATACTCCTAAGGTCACAGTGCCAGAAAACGGCAGGATTGGGGTTTTAACCCAGACCCAGCTGACTCATGGACTATTTGAAACTCATGTTCAGAAGCACAAATGACGGCCACATGCATGGTCAGACCTCAGGGTTGCTAGGGCACCCTCTCATTGCACTGAGAAAAGAACTTCATGCTGGGTCCTCCCCTTCCTGTAAAGCCACCTCAGAGAGACCAGACAGGTGACAGAAGGGGTTGGCAAAGGCAGAATTAGAAAATCACCATTTGGAAAGCTTTAGGGAAGTCTGTCTTAGCAGCAGTCACCTGGTGATAAGGAAAGGCTGTCGGAGCCATGGCTGAGGAACTCCATGAGCAAGGTCCCCAGCCGCGGAAGTGGCCCGGGGTGTGGCATTGAAGGGGACACACGCTGCCTGTGCAGCAAACTCCCTGGAAAGACTGGCCCAGGTCTAGGCCCAGTTTCTCCAGGCTGCCCATGTTCTGAAGAAAAAAGAGTAGGGACAGGTTCTGTGGCACAAGAGGACCAAGGGACCTGACACCTCAGGGTCCAGACGATAGGCAGGGCTTGAATGTAGACACCGCTGACGGATGACTCAAGAAGGCCTCCTGATTTCACTTGGAATGACAGTGGCATTGTGGTCATGGCAAGGTCTGCTGAGATGGTGACGCAGGGCAGGACGTGGCGTTGGGGGTTCGTCTTGAATATCCAGCAAAACTGGACTGGCCACAGAGTTGGAACCAGCCTGTTCATAGTCAGCAGAGCTAAACTGGTTGGCAGAGGCATGTGGATTCGTTCTGCCGTTCCCGCCACTCTGGATATGTTTAATAAAGTGAGAACTGGAAGCCTGCATGATGGGGTGCCCCTCACGTGGGTATGTGGGCGTCTGCAGATGGTGGTGGTCACCTTTGGCAGCCCAGGGCCAGGCACATCTGGGGTCGAGTCCTGGGTCAGAGCAGAGCGCCTGATACCCTCAGTTGTCACAGGCTGAGCTCTGTGGCCCGTGGGAAGGCAGGGATAGAGCCATCAGTTCTGCTGCCCAGATGGGGACTGCAGAGAGGCATGGTTTTGGCACACACTGGGAGGCGGTGCTGGAAGACTCACATCTTCTCTGTTGTCCTTTCCTTTAGAGGAGGTGGCTTTTAGAAAGAAGAGGCTGTGCATTAAATTCATCCCTCGGGATTCAACTGAAGCTGCCATCTGTGACATTAGGATCATGGGCCGGACCAAGCAGGCCCCTCCTCAGTACACGTTTATTGGGTGAGTCTTCGTAACGCAGGTGTCTCCTGCTGCTGTCAGCTGAGAGTGCTCGGACACTCCTGGTGAGGCCCTCCTGGCCTGGGTCCTCATCTGCCTCCTGGCTGGCTGCAGCTTTCCGTCCAGCACGCTCGGCCCTCGCCCGGTGCTGTCTGCTGCTGTGGGGCCTCCCCTTCCCCTGCTTCCCACAGCCTCTGCTGCCGCGTTGCTCGCTCATGCATGGATTTACGGTGCCCGCTCTGTGTCAGTGGTGGCACCACCTGAGGTGGAGCGTGGGAGAAAGGCCTGTTCTCACCACACTGACGTTCTGAAGGGGACAAGCAACAAACAAGAAAATAAATGGGAGAATCTTAGATGGTCAAGAAAATGAAACTCAGTAGTGGCACGGGACTCCTTCAGTGAGGGGGTCAGGAAGGCAACACTGGAGCAGAGACCTCGATGTCCAAAAGCATCCAGCCGTGATGAGGTCATTCAGGGCCCCGAGGGGGAGTGAGAGAGTCAGGAGGCCGGTGCGACTGAGTGTGACGTGTTCTGGGAACAGAGCATCCCTGTGTGGCTGGAGCAGGCACGCGAGGGACAGGTGATTGGAGCTGAGAGGAGCCAGCAGGGCCTCCCAGACAGGGTGGCTGTCAGGGTTTGATTCTAGGGGGAAGCCATCAGAGGGTTCCAAGTCAGGAGGAAACACAAGAATTACATGGCTATGTGGTAACACGCTTGCAACTGTGGTCAGCTGCTTGTCTTCCCTGATAAGAGAGAGCTGCCGGGGCCCGGGCCCGGGCCCATCTGCGTCTTATTCCCCAGAAGCCTCTGCACCAAGCCTGGCCTTGGAGCCACTTCATAAATCCTAACTGTGATGAAATTGCAGGATTTCACTTTGGGCTCTTTCTATTGTGAGTGACAGGAAACCCAACCCAGCTGCTTAAGCCAAGGGAAAAATTTTCCTGACACAACAGAAGCATCTTGGGCAGATTGGCTTCTGGTGGCCCAGAGGGCTTCCAAGGGTGCCCAGGACATCTCCCTCTTTGCTTGGAGTCCTCTAGGTGGGCTCCATCTGACACCAGATCTCCTCTAGGGGACAGACACATGCATGAACAGGGCCTTCCCCCGCCTTCCCCCAGGTTCAAGTCCAGAGGCAAAAGCAAGCCCACATTCCTGGTCGTTCACACAGTTCCAGATTTTATTCTCGTTGGTTTTGACTGATTTAAC
The DNA here is from genome assembly GCA_004027875.1 of Aplodontia rufa. Classification (NCBI taxonomy): domain Eukaryota; kingdom Metazoa; phylum Chordata; class Mammalia; order Rodentia; family Aplodontiidae; genus Aplodontia; species Aplodontia rufa. The sequence goes on along the minus strand of PVKS010020431.1, from coordinate 29,402 downwards.
GAGGGTCAGGTGCACCTGTAACTGGTCACTAATATCTGGAAAATGTCACTCTTTGACCAGGCTGAACTGGAAGCAGGGTCAGCTCCAATGGGACTCAGAATGAACACTCACCGGGTGGCTGTCCCCAAATAGGGAGGGGAGGGGCAAGGTAGAAAGGGGAATGGGTGCTGGATGTCCCAAAGAAGGTAGATGTGTGTGATCTCCTGCAGCGGAAGCTGGCGTCTTGGGTGGATCTATGTGGGGAGGACTTGGCCCATTGGCTCTGTGCTGCTTCCCCCGTCCAAGCTGCAGGCTTCTCTCCTCGCTGTGGGTTCCCAGGGAGCACCTCCCCCTGGCTATGAGGCCAGATCTGGTCTGTGCCCTGTTGTGCTTTTGTTCATTTGCACCCAGACCTGCCTGCCACTCTCTAGGCAGCCCTTTCCTCTCCCCAGACATGGTCTGTGCAGCCGAGGAGGCCTGCAGGTGTGCTTCAAGTGTGGGGGGAGCAGCTGTCACAGAAAGGGGGATAAGATTTCACTTTCCTCAGCCTCTTCAGCAATGGGCTCCGAATGCTCTGAATCTAAAATTTGTGGTTCTTAAAAGGTGCCTGAGCTGGGAGTGTAGTTCAGTGGTAGAGCACAGGCTTAGCATTCATGAGGCTCTGGGTTCAGGCCCCAGCACCAAGAAGTAGGTAGGTGGGTAGATAATTAAATAAAAGGAGTCTGCAATCATTCATTATTAACTAGACTTCTTGTTTTGCTGTGTGGTTTAATTACGCTGCAGGATTGCAGGAGTAGGCAGTAGTGAGGGGACCCCATACATCAGTACCCTGCATGCAGCCAGTGATCAGCAGTAGAAGCCAGCAACTTAGCAATGAACTTTTAAAGTGTAACTTCAGTTACTGTGTACATTTTTAATTATAAGCTCTGCTGTTGGGGCTGGAACCGTAGCTCAGCAGTTATGGCGCTTGCCCGGCATGCTGAGGATGCAGCTTTGAGCCCCAGCACCACGTACACAACGGAGTGTCAAAGCAATGAAGGCCACACGAAAAACTAAATAAAACTGATTCTCTTGGGGCTGGAGCAGTGGCTCAGCAGTTTTGGCACTTGCCTGGCAAGCACGAGGATCTGGGTTCAAACCCCAGTACCACGTACACAACTAAGTGTTGGAGCAATGAAGGCCATGGGAAAAACTAAATAAAGTTGTTGTTTCTCTCTTTCACTGACTCTCTCACTGTCCCTCTTTCTTAAAAAAAAAAAAAAAAAAAAAACTGATTCTCTTTTTCTCTCTCTCACTGTCTCTCTCTCTTTAAAATAAAATAAGCTATCCTGTTGTAAAAAGATGCGATTTTAGCCAATTTAAATAATTCTAAAGACCAGGTTTTTACTAATATTTTTCTTGTTAACCAAAGCTAGAGTCTTTTCCTCTTTATACCATTTTGAAAGCATTACTAAAGTATAGTTTCATTTCATCTTGAGCCAAAAATTCTTTCCCAGAGGAAGACAGTTCCAATGTTATTTTTAAGTAAGGGAAGAGAATTCAGTGTCAGAACTCTGAGTCACTTATTCTTAAAAACAGGCACCATTACCCATGTGGCTTCGCAAGGGTGTGGGGCCACCCACCCAGAGGCAGAAACATTCAAAGGGGCTAGCTGAAAGCGGGCTGCTCGGCCAGGCGCATGCGGTGAGGTCAGTGCAGCTGATTGGAATCAGATTGAGGTACAGAGTAGTTCCTGGGGCACGCTGAGAAGCTTGCTAAAGAACTACAGAATAAGTCTTTTTCATGTTTCAAAGACGTGCTCTTCTTCCCAGTCCCAAAGACGCAGTTCTGCGGGACAGTGGAGAAGTTGGGTTTGACTGAAATCCCTGGTGCAGTTCCTCAGGGTGCTCCTGTCTCATAAGCATGGCTTCATGGTGTGGGGCAGGGCCACTGTGGCCAGCAGACTAAGTAGCAGGAAATCTGCGTGTGTGGCTCATGTGGCGTGTGCTTTGGGCTTTGTGGTTTAGAGATATCTTCCCAGCTGACCTTGGGGTGAGGCCATATGCAGGTGACACCTGCTGCAAGGACTGGCTCTCTCTGTGGGGCCGGAGGTCGTTCTCAAGGTTAAGAACAAGGCATGCCTGTCCGTCCGTGCGTTGCCATCAGCCTCACCCTAACACATAGGCTTTCACAGAGGTCATAACAGAGCCCCTGACCCTGAGAGGGTAGAATCATAGCAAGGAAGGTGCAGCCTGGTGGCTCTGGCAGTGGGTCTCAGCGCAGTGGCCAAGACGCCTGGAGCAGAAGGGAGGTGATATGACCCATCTTTGGGCAAGAATTGGTCCCCTGGGACCAATTTGGGACTGTGACTCTTTTCAGTGAGTTGATTTGCTTTGCAGCTCAGGTGAGTGCTCTAAGCGCAACAGTGCCGTGAAAGTGTCTCTTTTATTCTGCAGGGAACTGAACAGCATGGGGATCTGGTATCGAATGGGCAGAGTGCCAAGAAATCACGACTCATCTCAACCCACCACACCCTCGCAGTCCTCAGCTGCCTCCACCCCAGCCCCCAACCTCCCCAGGTGAGGCCTGGTCAGGGTGTCCTAGGTGCTCACTCATATGGGCCTGGGTTCTGAGGCCTGTTTCAAAGCACTGTGCTTAGCTTCTGCTGAAATAATGGTGCTGACCACTTGCACAAGTTTAGTTAAAATTGTGCCTTTAGAGGAGATTTTCAAAAGCCCACTGAGAAATCCATGGGTGCGTGGGCTCCTAAGACAATATGTGCTACTTGAAATTGGCTTGCTCTTTGAAACAGCGCGTAGATGTGCAGACACGTGCACGGTAGCCACAAGGCTGGAGTCCCCATCCTCAGAAAGGCGGAATTCCCCTCAGCCAGCAGCTCATTTGCAACCCAGGAGGGTTACTGGGTAATTGTGTTCATTTTCATGTTGTTTCTTTCCAGTGAGCTGCAAACTAAGAAGTGGGTAGTTTGGGTATTAGAGGAAAGTGGGACGCTTTTCAGGAGATTACATTAATTTCAATAATTGCCTCCACGGGGAGATCAGACTGGTCGCTCGGCACCTGGCTCGGTAGCAACAGAGGGAGTAATAGTCTCTATGCCTTTTGCAAAAAGCTGATAGTAAAAAGAATCACATCAAATAAAAACCCTGTGCGGCACTAGTAAATTGCTAGAGGGCGGAGCAAACAGCAACGGTCTGCACTGGAGAAAGGGATTAGAATTGAGTAAAGCAAGGAGGGGTGGCGACAGGAGTCGCCAGGGACTGATAGGATGGATGAGCTCGAGACAGCAGCTCCCAGGCTGCATCTCCAGCGGAGACGCGCAGAACAAAACAGTCTCGGGTGGAGGGCTCTGCACCCTGCCCTGGGACACCCCGCTCACCTGTCCCTCCACACTGAGCTCCCAGGGCTTCCTTGGGACAGTTTTGTCAACCGGCAGTGGAATTTGAACCTTACCGCCCGTGACGCACCGGAAGCGTTTGAAGCCATTTTCGGCTTCCCTGTGTGCGAACAGGTATGGAAGCCAGCAAGCTGCAGCCTGGATGGCTGAGTCTGCCCGGCGCGAGTGCCAGGCCAGCACCACGCACAGCACGTGCACCTTCCTTTCCCACTGACCAACAGCGTCATCACAGCTCTGTCACCATCATCCGTGCTCAGGTCGGCTGTGCTGGGGGTGTCATCTCAGGTATGTCACCTAGGCGTGGGGCTGCCTGAGGCCTGTCACCTGGGCTCAAGTTCAGTGCCTCTGCTAAAGTCCAGCACAAGACCCCAAGGGTTCTGTTGCCCTGAGGTGGCTAAAGCTGTGCTCTGTTGATGTCACATGATCTGGAAGGGCCCAGAATTAGCATCACCTCAGGACAGGTGTTTGATTCCCACTAGATAAAGAAGGAGCACCCATCAGTGCTCCCAGGTGAAGCAGAAAGCGTGCTCTCCCTGCCCATAGGCACGGGTGCAGGGTCACATGCAACTGAAGCAGATGTCCACAGACACCTGGCCACTGGGGCCAGGCCAAGTTGCAGGGTAGCACATCAGAACAGAGTGCTTGTAAGGATTATATATTTTATAACCTCTGTTGTACAGTTTATGGTTTACAATGGCTGCAAGGAAATTGGATCAGTTTTGTTTTACTTGCCAAATAAAACAAATGTCAAAATAGTCAATATAAAATGTATTCTAATTCAGCTGAGTTAAGCCAGCCGCGTGCAGTAGGGGCATTGAATGTAAGTGAGCGCTTCCAGGTAAAAACCACTTGTCTGTCCCAGCTCCCCTCTCGCTGTGCAAGTGGTGGGGGCACAACTGCGCATGCCTCTTAAGCCATTGGGGCTTTGTCTTTTATGGGGCTTGGGGTGTTTTTTGGACTTGAAAACAAATGAAATTCTGATTGCTTCTTTGAATTTGGCCTTGAAGACTTATGAAAGGGTGAGTTGCTATTCCATTCTTGGAGGTGTCACGTCTCTTTAAACACCCCAGAAGAGGAATGATAGCCCTCTCCCTGGAGACGAGCATCCGTGCTCCTGCAGGGTGAGGGCGAAGCTCCTCTGTAGGAGGCCTCCACATCCAGCTCCCAGGAATCCCTGTCTTGTCTCCTAGCCCAGCCCAGCTGGCAGGCTCCTCTTCCTTCCTGATTTGTGCCTCTGCTGGTGAGGATAGACTGTGTCAGGAGTGTCTGCATCCCTGCCTTCCATCCCCATGGCTTCTCTCCCAGGAAGCTTTTCCTGAGTCCTGGGCTGGCTCTTCTCTGTCATGCTGGGTTGTGCCTGTGCTGTGGCCCCCTGGGAGCCCTTCCAGGGCAGGGCCAGGTCTTGTCCCGACACAGTGCTGGATCCAGGCACATATTCATGAGGACCCTGTGCTACAGCCCTTCCAGATGACTCCCGAGTCCCTGGGCATGTAGGGTCTTTTCAATTGCAAGAGAAATACGGATTTGTAGGAAATTGGCAGAATGTAGAAAATAATGGAAAAGCAAATTCCATTTCCAGTGAGCAAATGCTCATAACCTTATGTTGTATTTCCTTCAAGTCTTTTTTTCTGTGTGCTTTTTTACACAGACGATATCATAGCATCTAATAGCAAGCTGGTGATTTGCCCTGTTTCCTCGTGGAGTGTGAAACCACAAACATTAGAAGCACTTCTTCAAGTGTGGTCTTTGTGTGGACACTGGATCAAATTGCTAGGCTGCCTGGAGAGCGGTGACACAGCGCCCTCTACTGACCAACCAGGAGGTGGAGGGCAGGAGTGATGGGGAGCAGAGGGTGCCAGCCATTTCCCCCAGACCTCTGGACTGGAAGGAGGAGGGAGGGGCCCATAGCAGACTTGCTGCCTCCCAGCCCGGGGCATTCACCTCACAAACTCAAAATGTGCGCTCTGCCTGCATTTCTTTTGTCATCACTTAGATTTCAAAGAATCCCCAGTTGTTCTGCAGATGAGCTGTCACCCCCAACTTTATTTCAAACAAAAGGGGCATCGGGTGGGTCTTTCCCGGATGGCTGGCTGTTACCTGGGCACCTCAGACCAGGAAGAGCCGCCTTCTCTTTTCAGAGGCAGACGTTGCCCCAGGAGCAAGAGCTTCGCTTATTGCAGAAAGTGCTCGTGGTGAAACCGCACCAGGGTGGGCAGGTCCTGGAGAGTCAAGGGGCTCCTTGGCTGTATCCAGCGAATCCCATGCTGCATTTGATGGAGCTTGTGCCAAAAGGCAGCATCCGATGGCTCCACAGGCTTCCTCTTCCTCACACGGTGAGTCTGGCTCACACACAAGCAGCTCTGCATGCAGCTGAGTTTCCAGAGGAAGAAGGGCAAGCCACTCTAGGACTTGGGGCCTCTGTCTTTTTTGCCTGGATAGGGGTGCTCAGCCACTGCCCACTCACTTCATGTGCATTGACCAGCAGGGTGGAGCTGGCCTGGGCGTGTCCCATCTCCCCATCCCCCTGGGCTGGCTTCAGCTGTGGGAGCCCCCTCCCAGGTCTTCTGATTCTGCTCAGTGCTGCCACCTTGGGGAAGGCACGCTTAGAGAAAGCACCTTTCAGCTTCAGAGCAGTGCACCACCCGCCTCTTGCTCAAGGGTTCTAACATTTGATTCTTCTGGGAAGGGAAATTTTCTGCTGCTTTCAGGACAAAGATTTGGAATATCTCCAGGAGCCAGGGGCACCCATAGCAGATCAAGCACCAGGAGCCCCCAAATGTGGACAGTGGGGTGCTGCCCCTGGCCTGCTGAGCAGCAGTCAGCAGCTGGATAAAGATGTTAGAGGCATGCATATAAAACCTACAGTTTTGTGTCATCTGACACAAAATCGTTAGGGAGAGCTGATGTGCTGAGTGACAGAATCAACACTCCAGGTCTCCTCCACAGCCCAGCACCCGTAGGAACCGGGAGATGAAAGGTGACAGGCACAAACAGAAGTGCCCCCGAGGGTCAAACAGTCCATAGCACAGGAGCCAAATCTAGCAGACCTGGCCCAGCAATGTGTGGAAAGCACAGGCTGGCCCTTGGACCTTGAAGCCAGTTGCCCTTCTCCCACCCAGGGCAGAACTCGCACTGCACCCACGTGACTGGTGGGGGTGACCACGTCCCCGTACCTGACATGTGTGGTGGGGCATGACTTCCCAGTGTCCAGCTGTGCACAGCAGGCTGCATTCCACAGGACCAATAGAGGCGCTTCTGGGTGGGCTGCTGGGAGGCCAGAATGCAAAGTAGCATCAGGTGGGCTGATATTACAAGGGGGCAGATTTGAGCTCAGCTTTTGAAACAATTGATAAGTGGGGCTGGAGCGGTGGCTCAGTCATAGAGCACTTGCCTTGCATGTGCAAGGACTCAGGTTCAGACCCCAGCACCACATACACAATTAAGTGTCGGAGCAACGAAAACCAGATGAAAAACTAAATAAAATTGATTCCCTCAAAGAAATAAAAATAAAAAATTGATAAGTGAAATTTCCCAAAGGTGAAAATTCTGTGGTATTGAAGACACCCCCCAGGGGAACATGAGCTCGCTACCACCTGGGTGGTCAAACAACATCAGGGTTTTCAGACCTCTGGTGACATTGGGACAATTGCGCTTCTCAAGTGTGGTTTGAGAAATGCACCACTTTCCTGGTCCCCCAGAAATTCAGGTGTAGCAGACGCCTTGCTGAGAGCAGCACTGGGGACCTCCAGTAGCAGGGAGGGCACAGAGAGGACGTTGGCTGCTAAGTACAGCTTGAGTGGCCACAGCCACTGCCTGGTGCTGCTCACAGTGCTGGTGAAGGATGTTTAGATGATGCAGAGCTGCTGCTGTGGCCCTGTCCCCAGAGTGGAATGGGACCCAACCCAGTGCTAGCACTCATGAGCTGAGAACTGTCTCGTCCCCTTCAGAGTCCATTCAAGATGAGTGCTCTGGACCCCAGATTTCGGGAACTTCCAGGATATCTAATGTCAGCGTGGCCCTTGGACTGGGCTGCCCTGGAAAGTCTATGCCTTGTGGTTCCAGGGGCTGCACTCTGCCCTTCCACCCGACTGGGTGTGGAGTCATGCACACTATGGTCCTGCAGGACAGCAGCCTGTGACCCTTCACTGACACCACCCTCTATGGGAGAAAGGGTCAGCTTGGTAGCAGAAGCCATGAGCACACCGTGATTTCCCAGTCTCCCCTTGAGGAGCGCCCTCCAGGGAGCCTCACCCAGGTGGCAGCCAGCAAGCTCACTCACGGGCTGGCCCGGTGCTCCTTGGGGTGTTCAGTGATCTTTCGGTGATTTGTCAGCTTCCAGCAAGTTGTCAGTCACAGGTTCCGAAGTATGTTTCCTAGTGACAGACATAATTGTACTTAACTTTTTGCGTGGATGTTATCAATCTGTGACAGATACTCTGGGAAATGGGGCATTTTGATTGCAGAAGATCTGTCACATGCACTTAGTCTTCCTCTCAGGGACACTGAGATTCAGTCACAACTTTTGCATGTCGATGTCAGGTTTTGAGAACACGGATCCTTGCTGACCTCAAAAGCCGTTCCATCACTCGGGTCCCAGGGCTGTCATCTGAAAGGTTAATGGCCCTTCCTGCAGGGGAGAGGAAATCCCAGCATGGTGATCTGGAATTCAGGCCATGCCGCCAGAGCTTGTCCCCGTCACACACGCTGTCAAAGCCCACGAGTGAGCCGCCCTTCATCCTGCCTCCCCGACCCTGTCTGACTGGGGACCAACTCTGCTACCTCTGATGGACGGGCACAGTGAGTCAGCGGTGCAGATTGGGCCTTGGGTCGGTCAGTAACCTCTAATCCTTAGGCTGCCTTCTGTTGGTTTTCAGTTACAGGATGGTCTTTGTATTGGATGACATCTGTCACCTGCCCTGACCTGGCAGGACTGGAATGGGAGGTCCACACTGCTCAGATCAGGGAGAGTGTGTTCTTCTCTTCCTATGGGGGAGACTCCCCTCTGTTCTGAGAGGCCAGAGGCTTGGTGCTGGTAGTGTTTGCCTGGGAGAGGGCCAGCAGCTTCTCCTCGTACATAACAGGAGGCCTCAGCCAGAAGTTCGGGCTGGAGGCTGTGGTTTAGGGTAAGGCTCCTAAATGCTTACTGGGTCACATGTCCTCCATCAAGGCAAGGTTAGAAGGCCATGCACAGTGACCTTCTCAACTTCTCCCTAGTAGTGAGCACCCTGGCACAGTCTGAGTCACTCATCCTTGGTGGCTGGCAGTGGCGGGTGCCCTGCCTGGTCTGTGGAAGGAGGGCCTGGGGCTTGCCTTCGGCATGGGGGACGTATGACTCCTACAGGTCAATTCCATTTCCTTTTCTTCCACACAGAAGCCACATAGTTTCTTTCGTTTGTTGTCTGACTCCAGGCTCACCCACATTTTCATTTCTTCCCTCGATGTGACACTTCTTAAGACAAAGATTGGAGCACAGAGCTTTCTGCCTAGGGAGCATCAACCTTGGCCCCTGTGCCTCGCGCCCACTCCCTACAGAGGACCAGCCTCCAGGCCACTTGGAGGAGATCAGGGGAGGGATGCACGGGAGCATGGTGCTCCTGCAGCTTGGGCACCATTGCAATCCGCAGAGAACCAGCGTCCAGGCCACTTGGAGGAGATCAGGGGAGGGACGCGTGGGGGCAGGGCGCTCCTGCAGCTCAGGCACCATTGCAGTCTGCAGATCACGTTTGCACCCTCTGTCTGTGACTTTCAAGGCCTCGACTGCCTGGTCCTATCCCCTGTGGGCTTTCAGACACGTACTGTTCTCTCAGTCGGCTTCTTACTGTCTGACCTGCTCCCACACACTGTTGCCCTGGGTGGCTTCGCAATGCAGCTCTGCTGGGACCACCGCTGCACACTTCACCTTGTGCCAGGCCTCCCTCCTGAGGCCCCAGGGCCGGATAGCCGCACCCATGCCTATGTGCTCTTCTCCAGTCCTCCAGTCCTGCGTTCTGGGGTTCAGCAGTTCTGACCCCTGTCATTGCTGGGTGTTCATCTGTTGGCTTTTGCTGGCTGGATCTTGGCTAATTGGTGACAAGGATTCTCAGGTTCCTTTTTCTCCTTTAAGAAAAGGAGGCTGGAGTGGCGGCTCACTGGTCATGGTGCTTGCCTGGCCTGTATCAGGTCGCAGGTTCGAACCCCAGCACCACATATACAACAAAGGGTCAGAGCAATGAAAGCCACATGAAAAACTAGGTAAAATTAATTAAAAAGAAGAAAAAATCAGAAAAGGCTGGTCACAAGAAGCAACAAAGATGACAGTGTTGACAGTGTTGCATTTCCGTGTGTCAGAACCTGAAGGTGCTTTTAGCCGTATATCACAGTGCAATGAGAACCCTGTGGTCCCAGGGTGGTAGGGTCCTCCAGACGCCAGGTGCCTGGCACTTGGGAATGATTTTCAGGAAATATTTATTGAATGTGTGAGAGTCAGCTACTGTAGGTGCATAGGACCTGGCACCACGTGTTTGTTTATCCATCTCTCCTTCCATCCGTCCATTTGTTCATCTGTCCGTCCATCCGTCCATCGAGCAGAAAATTGCCTTGGTCGACTGGGAGTTGGGTTTGTCCACTAACAACCGTCGATCGCACTCATGCTCTGCAGGGCAGGGGCTGTTTTCAGCCCTGTTGTAAGCTGAGAAAATCCCATGCCCAGGGTCTCATGGCCAGTTAGTGCCAGAGCTTAGGCCTGAGCCTAGCAGTGGAGCTTCAGCCATAGACTGTCCCTGTGCCTTTGAGCTTGTGGTTACAGGGTCCCTGGTTGGGACACTTTCACTGGGAGATGAGCCTGTGCCTGATCAAGTGCAGCCACCTGGCTGCCCCAGCCGTCTTCATGGGCAGCTTCTCCAGACTCCTGCTCAGCACAGCCAGCCCAGAAGGACGTTCCAAGTGCACCATGCTTTGGGGGCTCCACCCCAGAGGCTCCCCTGGTGGGGCCTGGCCTGCACGCTCTATGGTGAGGCCCTTAGACCTGGGAACATGGACAGGCCTGTGCACAGGAGCTGTGGATACTGACCATGGGGAACATGGGTGTCCATACCCAGAGGACACTGTCACTCCTGAGATGGCTCCAAGGCTCTGTCTTCAGCTCACTTTCAAGCAGTGTGACTTATTCTGGGGTTCATGAGAATGGGGTGAAAGAGACCTTCGGAGTGAGGCTGTTTGAGTATCTTCAGGTGGTGGCGAGCGGAGCAGTTGCCTCTCCGGCAGCACCAAACTTGGTGTTGGTGTCAGGGTGATTTCAAAGGAGAAATTTCATTAGAATGCAGGTTGGTATTGTTAGATGTGAATGATGAGTTCAGGCTGAGCAATACACTTTTTGATATTAATTTTTAATATGGCTTCTTGGGAAGTCAGAGCTTCTACTTAATGAAGAATTGACTCTTAGTATGGCTTCCACCTCTGAGCCCGCCTGGGCTTTTAGTCTCACACCAAGGTTTGACAAGGTGCTTGCTGCTTGAGAATGTGCTGTCTTTGTGGTGTTTGTGACGTGGTGAGTTTCTTGGTTTTTTTGCTGGTTGTGATGGTTGCATGAGCTGTTTGGTGGTGGTTGTCCCAGGAAGCAGGTTATGGGTGTGATGTCCCCCTCCCAGGCAGCTTGCGAGCACTGGGGCTCTGTGCAGCCAGCTGCTGCACCAGGGTTTGGAGAAAGGCCTTTTTCAGGATTATGAAAATAGTTTTCTGTGTGTCAGAACAGATTTATCAGTTCACTTTAGGGTCGGTTTTGTGAACCAGACCATTTAGAGGAGGGTATTTTACCTTCCATCAGAGTGGAAGCTGACAGTCTATTTGCAGGTAGCCCTACGGAATATTTCACCTGGGTCTCTCAGCGTAAATCTAGGCACCAAATAAAGTAAAAATGAGCACTACTCCAGTGCTCTTTCCTGGGTCTTTACTGCACCCCGCAACACTCTGCAGTTCTAGTTCAAGGCAGGGTTTCAATTATTAATTTGGGTATTTAATAAAATCCTCTACTTTCAGGAACTTTCAAAAGGCTTTTTGAGTTTATTTGGGTTGGGTTTTTGCCCATGGGTAGAGTAGAATTCAATTTGAGAATCCTTCTTGAGCAGCAGATGTTTCATTTCCAGTTGAATAATATTAATAATTATTATTAGAATAAATACAATCATTGTTATTTCAGCCACAGTTTTCTGAGCACGTTGTGCCAGGCATTGTGTGGATTCTCAGGTGTGTGCACATGCGTACATCCACACATTCATATAGTTTTAATCTTTATAACCATACTGTGAGGTAGATAACTGTGTCCTGGCTTTAATGGATGACACAACTGACCTTGGAGAGATGGTGATTCATCAAGGGCAGAGAGCCGGGGCCACCTCACGCCCTGCCTGCCTCCAAAGACCCCCAAGGCCTCCCCATTACAGGACCCATGCCTGCCTCAGTGCTTCCTGGAGCCAACGGTGTTACCTGGCATGGGACCAAACACAGCCACCCAGCCCTGGCCTGCACCCGCCTTCTCCATCTGGGCTTTATTTACTTACCCCCGGCCCCAGCTGTGGAGAGGGCCTGGGCGTGGAGGGGAGGCCTCTGGTCCTTTGTCAAAGGTATGATTTCGTGCAGGCTGTTGGAGGAGCCCTGTGCTCTCCCGATGCAGCCTGTCTGTCAGGAATCTGATTTTGGCAGCGCAGCCCCTTACTCTTGATGTTTGGAAAAGTAGATGTTTTAGTAGAGGAAGAAGATGAGAAGCTAGCAGTGCCCGTATGTCCCTGGTTTTTAGAAGTAAGGTCAGTGAGGTTTAGAGACTCTTGAAATATTCCAGTTTATAAGATTAGACTAGATCATCTGGAATGGAAGTGTGCACCCGGTCCCAGGCTGGCTCTTTTCTTCATTTCTTTTATATGGGAGCGAGGTGTTTTGGCATTGCAGGGTTCAAGTGTAATAAAACTTAAATGTAGTGAATGAATACCACGATTTGGAGTGTTGCTGCAGCTATGAGGGTTAGTTTCCTTTTTTCTTTTTTTATTTTCTGAAAGTAATCAGTGACTTGAAAAATAGCAGATTGGTACAAGGATTGCAATTTAAGCAACAGAAAACTCCCAAGCTTCAAAGAGGTGTATGGTGTGTGGCATCTTTCTAAGGAGCATTCTCTTCCGCATGTAGACCCCACCGGGTGGGCTAGGCGCCCATCCTGCGCTGTCCACTTGAGCAGTGTGCCTTTCCAGGAGTTAGGACCCGTTCTCTTAGATTGCGAATGGTGAACAGGAGCCTGGGTGCTCCTCCTCCTGACCCCGAGGGGGACTGGGTCTCACCCCTCAGTGTGCACCTTTCACAGAGAGGTGAGTTCACTGCCAGGACGCACCCTTGGTCACGGCATGAACTGCAGGGAGACCCCCAGGGGACAGACGCCGTGGTGGGCTCCAGCCCTCCCCTCAGGAGCAAGAGGGAACCCTGGGTGCCTGTCACTTTCAGCAGAGCAAGTTCACTCTCCATACCTCTTCGATTCTAAATTTCAGAAGTAATTTGTCACTTTAGCACAGAGTGTCATTAATAACCATTATTTAGAACTGTCGACTCTTCCTCTCCATGTATGAGTGTCTGAGTTAAGCATCCAAAAAATTGGCCTTGTTGGTGGCAAGCGGCGCCTTCGTCTTGACAGATCGTGCCGCCCCAGCCCTGGCCTCGCTCACCATCCAGTCGTCCGCGTCTGCCTTTAATCACTGCGAGGGTGGCGACAGAGACTGGCCAAAACACGTCCTCCTGGAATTCATTAGTATTATTACCAAAGACTGTGCTGTAAATTGAGATTTTTTTAACTGCTTGGAAAAAATTTCTACTTAACTATTTCATTTTATTGTACTTTAAAAAAAAAGATTTTTCTCATCAAATATTTGAAACAGAATAGAGCAGAAACCTCAACTTCAGAGGGTCCCACTGGGTGTGGACCTGAAGCGATTGTTTTAAGTACAGTTGTAACTTCCTCTTGCCACCCCTGGGCCGCAGGGAAGAACCCCCAAACCTTCTGATGGTGGTTAAGAAAAACACTGCCGTCAATGTACGTTAACGCCCGTTGTTGTTCTTAACATGGAAATTCCACTAAAGTACTAATGATTACTGTTAATATCTTCCAGTGGAAACTTCCAGTAAAGGAGCAATAGTAGAAACAGTATTTAAGGGAGAGCTGCCGGCATGATGAGAATGCAAATAAGTGTTATTAGCCTAATGATTTTGCCGTCGCCATGGCTGTGCAGCAGCAGTGTTGTGAATATGTCACCCGGCACCCGTGAATTTGGAAAGTGTGTCAAAACACAACTTCAATTAGTTTGCTCTAATTATGGCTCTGGAGAGTTTGTAACTACATCACTCCTCATTAAAAGAGATTTTCTTATATGGATTAATGTAATATACAAAGGAAAGTTTCAAAGTTCCCATCACCATTTGCTCCCATCACTAACAGGCTCCGAGCAGGCTGATGGATCCCAGGTCCCCTGCTGTGGCCAGCCAAGACAGGGGGCCGTGCTGAGCTGCCCTGCTGAGCTGCAGGGAGAGGGGCACACACCACGCCATGTTGGTCTGCTCTCTTCTAAAACCACCGTGGTGAATGGAGCCGTGAAGGTTTTCACCAGAGGGTGATTGAACCCAACTGGAGCTTTTAAGGGACAGTTGCTCTCTGAGTGATCAGATGTCCTCTATTCTTGGCCTCTCAGGGGAGTCTGAAGGCAAAAGGATTCCAGACTTCCCATGGCCAGGCACAGGGTGCAGTCAGCCTTGGGTCCTGCCCTGGGCTTCTGGGGGAAAAATTTGTCACTTTTAGGCACATATAGCTTCACATGGTGTCTATGAAATGTCAACAAAAGTCTGTGCACATAGAGAGAAAGGAGTCCTTTAAGGAGATGAAGTCTCTTCTCTAAACCGGTGTGTAGTTATGAGTGCGCCACTGCACCATTGGGTTTTGGAGAGACAGGAGCTCCTGCCTTCTAGTCGCACTGCTGACTCACCCCTCCCTGTGCAGTGGCAGGCCCCCGCTGCCCACTCTGCCCATGCTGCCCACTC
>PVKS010020431.1:0-14886 GCA_004027875.1 Aplodontia rufa | reverse complement strand
TGGTGCACTTCGAGTTCAAGGCTTAGGTTTCGGCATCAAGCTAAGGTGGCCTGGGCTGCTTTCGCCCAGGTCCTTTAGCAGCGTGGACAGAACACAGCTTCGCTGCGTTAATGTTGCCTCTGAGTGTTCCCTTGCTGCCATTTTCAGTGGGCTGTGTGTGCCCACACACGTGTGTGGTGAGCAACTTGGCATCTACACCACTGACCAGTCTGCAACCCTGGGTGGGTCACAGCACTCCCTGAGCCTCAGTTTCTCCCGTTGGGTGGGGGTCAGAGTACCGCCTTTGCAGGATGTGGAGGGAATGAAATGGGGGGGTGTGGGAGGTGCTGCTGAGGGTGCGCTTTCCTCTTTATCCAGAGCTCACCCCCAGCCCTTCCGTGACCCCCCCCCTCGGCTCCCCTCTGCCGCAGCTGTGGCTGCAGTCAGCCCTGGGGTAGGTGTCCCCTGCAGAGCTGGGACACACTGCTCACAGGGGAGCAGCTGGGAAGGGGTTAAGGTAGAAATCATGCAATTCTTCCAGGCTTCCTCCCAGTTCTGCGATAATTTGATGAAGAACTTCACCCTAATTAAATATTCAAATTAGGAGTAAGTGTCAATATGGCTTCCCATTGCCTGGAATGATGATTAATTGTATTCAAAACTCTAGTGGCCCACCGTAATCTAAACCCAGCCGTTGTTCTTGATTATTTCTGTACCACACTTGCCATGTTTTTGTTTTAAGATTTAAACTAGTAATTGATTTGCCATATGCTGTCGCGCTGCACATACTTTTAAAGCTATGCGTTGAGGAACTTGGGGAGTTTTTTTTTTTTTGCTTGTCCAATGCAGAGTGATTTGGCTTGCGGGGGGGTGTTGCCCAGGGAAACTCATTACATAGTCAGGTTGGTGGGTTGACATTATATTGATCCTGGCAAGCGGGCTGCTTGAGTGGAAATGAACAATCTGCGTTTGTACCCACCGCGCTCCATTAGAACAGCCGCATGGTGTAGGAGGCAGAGCCACTTCTGTTAGCTGTGGGATCTTGGGTAGGTTCCTTGACTTCTGTGAGCCACTTTCCCCCCATTTGTAGAATGCTTCTTACCTTGCCCAGTTGTGTAGAGCTGAGTGTGAAGCAGGAGGAATACAGAATAGTCAATGAAGGACGGGAGCAAAGCCTTCTGCACCTGCCTCCCCTGAAAACGCCACTCTTTCTTCTTCTTTTGGTACCAGGGATTGAACCCAGAGGTGCTTAAACATCGAGCTATGCCCCCCAGCCCTTTTAATTTTTTACTTTGAAACAGGGTCTTGCTAAGTTGCTTAGGACTTAAGTTGCTGAGGTTGACTTTGAACTTGTGATCCCCCTGCCTCAGACTCCCAAATTGCTGGGATTACAGGTGTATGCCACCACACCTGGCCCCCAAAAGCCTCTCCTGACTGCGTGGGACCGATCCACTTCTCTGTCTTGCTGTGTGACGTCTGCTGGGTCAGCATCTTGCCTCCTGAATCACTGCTTCCTTGCTGGGCCTTTCTCCTCCTCCCCTCACCCTGTCTGCAGGTGGGAGCACCCAGTGGACTCTCGCGACTCTCGGCGGAAGCTGATTGCTTGGGTTTTTCATGCCATTGTTTTCAAATTGAAGCGTTAGCTGTACAGCCCTTCATGTCTCAGAACATGTAGCGCTTTCCACCTTGTGATCTGGGAGATTGGAGGATGTGTTTCCGGTGCTGGTGGACAAATTCCTGATTCTTGGTTTCTAAATGAGCTCAGGTTCAAGCACAGTGTTTGGCTCCGTGAAAACGAGTGGACTGACTGTAGCCGCCCGTGGCTGTGGATACTGCGGTCATCTCTCCTGGATGGGCTGTGCCACTGGCGACCTTGAGTTCAGCTTCAGGCCTGGCATGGGAGGTTCGTGAGGTAGTGGATTCCATTCGAGAGGACAAGGTCCCTTTTAGCTTTTACAGAAACCTCACTTTCCTTTGCCAGTGTCAATTTTAAAACAAAAACAGCGAAGTGGTCGGGACCTTGCGCACAGTGGCTTCTTTCTGAGGCTGGCTCCAAAATCAAGAGAAAGAGCTCGGCAGCTTGAAGTGTGTCGGGCCGAGCCGCGAGGAAGGACTACAGCGTATTCTCGCACCTTGGGGCCTCCGTGTGGGGCACAGGGACCTGGAGCTGGAACCAGGGCTATGAAGTCCCTGAGGAGGACTCGCATGCCGGTCAGGCCCTTCCAGCTGAAAATGATTCGTTTTAATTACCTTCCAGAGCAAGCCAGTACCTGAGCATATGGTCCTTACGAAATAAGGTTCCCAAACTGTCAGTGAGCCTGGGTGATGGCCGGGGACCTCTCCTGACACTGCTGGCCAGCCTTGGGAGCGGGTGCTCTGGAAGGTGCTTATTAAAGTGCCAGCAGGTGCGGCGGGGCCCCTCGCTATGACTCCCTGGCCCTGCTCATGCCAGGTGTTCTACGGGAGCCTTTTTCTCCATTAAGTGGCATTCATTAAGCACGTCCTCACACCTGGCACAGAACCTGCGCGCCACAGATGACTCCGTCCCAGAGGTGGCTGGCGGGGAGTAAGAGGGAGCTTCATCCCCGCGTCCCCCTCTCCGCTCCACTTGATCATTGTGGCTTTTGCACACTCTTTCCATAGCACCTCCCCCAGCCCTTTTTAGATCACTTTGCTCTGCACACGGCCCCTGTCTGCAGCCACAGCCAAATGTGCCACCCTCCAAGTCGTGAGCTGCGCTGGGCCACACACAGTCTCTCTCTCCTGAGGACTCTGACAGGAGTTCCTCTTGTTTTGCCCTCTTCTTTCCAATAAACAGAATCAAATTGTCATTGAAAAAATCAACATTTAAAAATGTTCAGAAAGGGGCTGGAGTGGTTGCTCAGCAGTTGGAGCACTTGCCTGGCATGCACAAGGACCTGGGTTACAAACCTAGCACCACGTACACAACTGTCAGAAAAATAAAAACCAGATGAAAAAATAAAACTGATTCTCTCTTTTAAAAAAAAAATGCCTAGGGGCTGGAGCAGTGGCTCAGTGGTTGTGGCGCTTGCCTGCCATGTATGAGGACATGGGTTTGAACCCCAGCACCAAGTACATAACAAAGTGTCGGGGCAAAGAAAGCCACATGAAAAACTAGATAAAATTGATTCTCTCTCTCCCTCTCACTGTCCCTCTCTCTCTTTAAAAAGAAAATTGAAAATGCCTAGGGGCTGTAGCGGTCGCTCAGTGATTGGAGTGCTTCCCCGGTATGCACTAGGACCCAGGTTCAAACCCCAGCACCGTGTATACAACTAAGTATCAGAAAAACACAGGCCAGATGGAAAAATAGGTTAAGTTGATTCTCTCTCGATCCTCATACCTGTTCTGCCCTGGATTAGCAGCATCTGCACGGTCCACATCTGTGATACTCCTCTTGGTGGTCCTTAGGCTGTTCACAGCCCACTGTCCTGACACACATCGTCCCCACATCATGGTTTCCATCTTTCCTTCCCTCAATGAGCACCCACCTCACACCCGCCCTGCACCGCCGGCTCATCTCCGCGAGACACCAGAGCCATTCCCTGGCATCAGGTCCCGGTGTTGGGCCGGGCATCATTTTGTTCAGCCCATCAGCATTCAGATTCACGCTCTAGCAGACTGTCCCGGTCCAGCCACGACCCCAGGCACATCTGTGGGTGGGTGACCTCGGCACCTTGCCTTGGGAGTGGTCAGGGACTGTGTGGTGTGTTGAAGGCAAAACACCGGAAGAGTGCAGCTAGCGTTGCGGTTTCTGGTCTCATAAGGCATTGCGCACATCAGGTCTATATGCTCTGATTTCCAGGGAGAAATGATAAAGGCCAGCCCTTTCGTGCCCTTTGCTCTCCAGTTCTTAGCCTGCATGTGAGCTGTCGGAGTGTTTTCCCTGTCTTCTTGAGCCAGGGCCTTGCTGTGTTGCGGGGCTGGCCCGGAGCCCCTGCCATGGACCCACTGCCTTGGAGCGTGCTCTAGGGTGTTTCTTCTGCAGAAAGGGCTGTAAGTGGCCCTTCGTCATTCGCACACATAAAAGATAACTTGAAGGAGTAAAAAGTCTCTGAATCACAATTTTTTTCATCTTCAAACCTTGATGGCTCTGTTGTCTTCAGCCATTTAGTGTGAAAAGTCTGAAGTCACCTAACCATTTTTTAAATCAGAAGCATAGTTTCAGCTTTACTGCAGTGCAGCCAATATGTGATAAATGGCATGTCCTGAGTGTACAGTTTGACGAGCTTTGACATACGTATGCACCTGTGAAGCCATCGCCAGAATCAAGGTCATGGACGTATCCACCCCGTAAGTCCTTTGTGCTTCTTTGCAAGACTTCCCTCTCTCCTCTGGCAGCCGTGGATCTGCTTCCATGGGTTACCTTGACTTTCCAGAACTTTCTGTAAATGGACTCCTGCCATATGTATGCTTTTCTGCTCTCCCTGCTTCACTCTTGGGATGTATCTGTCTTGCGTGTACCAGTAGTCTGTTCCTTTTCCATCGCACGTTTGTCCAGTCACCTGTTCCTGGACACCAGCTGTTACATATGAAGCTGGCGGGTGGACAGATCTTTGTGTGGACATGCGCTTTCATTCATTTCCACGGGCAGAATCCAGAAGCATGCTTGCTGGCTCTGCTGGCTGGGTTCTGCAACAGGGCTCGTCTAGCCTTCTGAGAATGCACACCGTTCCCTGCAGCAGTGGCTCTGCTTCACCCACAGCTGCGAGAGCTGCAGAGCCCACATCCTTGCCAGCAGTGGACATTGCTGTCCAATCTCCACCACTCTGCAACTCACGTCTCCCCCGTGACGAATATGCTGTTTTCATGGGCACATTGCCCATTTGTGTTTTCTTTTCAGAGTTCCAGGCCCTCTTTAAATTGGGTTGTTTTCCGTTAAGTTGTAAGAGTTCTATGCATGTCCTAGGTGCACGTTACACATACACTTTGTAGGAGTTTTCTCCAGCTCTGTGGCCTGCCTTTTCATTCTTCTGACAGTAACTTTGAGGAATGATGTCTTGTTTTGTTGAATTGCTTTTGTGTTAGCTCTTCAGTGTCCTCTCTAAGGAGAAGGGAAGAGATGTCTTGGCATTGCTATGAGAATAACTGTGAATCTATGGATGGAGCCCTGAAAGTCTCAGGACCCCCCCAGAGGATCCTGGAGCATAAGCTAAAAACTACCGCTCCAGAAGCAGCCCCAGGAACGTAGATGGCAGTTGAATTTCCTGACACAACGGTGTGTGTGTGTGTATGTGTGTATGCGTGCATGAGAATGTGCATGTGAGTGTATGAATGTGTTAGTATGAGCGTGCATGTGAGTGCGTGTGTACATGTGTGTGAATGTGTGTGAGTGCGTTGTGTGTGCGTGTGTGCATGTGTGCGTGCGTACGTGTGGGTGTGGTGTTTCGAGAGTAGGTGTGTTTGTGCATGTGAGTGTATGAGTGTGTTAGTGAGTGAGCGTTTGTGCACAGGTGTGTGACTGTATGAGTGCATGTGTGAGTGTGTGTGAGTGCATGTGGGTGTGGAGCAGGAGGTAAGCAAGCCAACCTCTACTATCCTCCTCTCCACTACCGTGACACAGCCCTCTGACAGCTCGTGAGGACGCAGACCCCCTACTGCCCAGGCAGAGCCCTCCTCATTATATGTGGCCACTGGGTCCCAAGATTAATGGTAACATTTTAAAAATTCACACAGACCTGGAATCAGCACTAGAAAATATAGATTTAAATTAACAAGGAAAAAGCAGAATCCCATCAAAGGAAATAAATCGTGCTGGCCACTATTGTCACATAATAAAATGTGTTCTGTGACCGAGGGGCTTTCGCACGGAGTTCTGCGGCATGGTGGCCATGCTAATTGAATAAGGTGCCTCAGCCTGACGTGGGGGAGAAAGATGCAACTCCCCTCAGCGTCTGCGCACCCGGGCCTCGCAGGCAGCATGTATATCGCTGACCCATGTGTCACTGAACAGCCTGTGCCACCCGCAGGAACAGCCCGGCAGGGTGCCCAGCTCCTCGGAAGATTCGAGGGCAGGGGGCAGTGAGGAGAGCCTGGTAAAGCCCTCCTCGGATGTAGAAGCTATTCTGATCCCAGTTCTCCAGTTATCAAACAAATTTTGGTCAAGCAGGATCTTTGGCCTCTGGCGGTCACCAAGGCCTCCGGGGGACTATGCCAGAAGTCTTCCTCTCCACAGGCTGTGCTGGGTGGAGGTGGTTGACTAGGTCTCTAGGCTGACTTCTCCTTAGTCTGCCAGGGATCTGTCTGTGGAACGGTCACCCTTGGGGCCCTTTGACGTAACTCCACTGAAACTGCTGTCCAGAGGCACCAGCCACCAGCATTTTCTTGGACCCTCTGTCTTGCTCGAAGCTGTCCCACCCCTGTTCAGTGCCACGGACTGGAGTCTGCAGAAGAGCCAGGTGCCGCCCCTGCCATGCCCAGGCAGAGCTCTGCGCCCCCTTCTCCAGCACAGGCCGACTGTCACACCATGGTCCAGGCAGATTGTGAGGTCGACTGGCCTCTATCCCAAGTGTAGGAATGGGGTGCTTCCTCTTTCTCGCTCCATGCTGAGCATGAGCAGGGCTCAGGCCAGTAAGGCATCTTCTAGAATACTTTAAAAGATTGCAAGGTACTTCAGCACACACTGGTACTATGACTTTCTTAACTAGCCCCCCTTTGTTTGCTATTTGATTCAGTTTCAGGTGTGGGCTTTGTAAGCAATGCCACAGAGAATGTACTTACTATTTATGTAAAAGTATCCATGAATCAGAAATGCTTGCATTTTCCAAACCATTAACCAACCCAGTCCGGGGGATAAGAAGGAGACAAGTGGGAAGGCTTTCTGGAAGAGTCCCAAATTGTCTCTAATTACAGGATCAGGTGCATTTATTCACTCAGCAAGTTTGGGTGATCTCACAGGGTTTTCCCCAACATTCCTAGGCGCCCACCCTGTTGGCAGTGTCCTCAGCACTGAAGATATGAGCAGAGGGAGGTCACGTTCTGGTGACCCAATGCCAACTCACACAGCCATGTGGGGAGGAAAGGGCTGGCAGAGAGCAAGGCTTGGGAGCTTGGCGAGAGTGGCTAGAAGGGGCATGTCTCCCAAAAGGCAGGCAGGGCAGGCTCCGAGGGCAGCCTGACCCAGAGGGAAGCCAGCTTCTGAGAAGCCACAGCAAGAGCATTTCCAGCCAGGGGAGCAGTAAATGCAAAGGGCCTGGGGCAGGGTCTAGAGCCAAGAGGACAGAGTAGGTGACACTGGTGGACCTGAGTGAGGAAGCACAGAGAAGAGGGGCAGGCTTTGCTGTGACACAGAGGAAGTCCCCAGTGGCTTGTGGTCTGGTCCTGCACTCAGGCCCCAGGAGCAGGCCTCTAGCGCACACTGGGGTTGCAGGCACAGGAAGAATTAAGAGAGAAATGAAAGTGCTGATGCGGGCTCGCCTCCTGCCTGCTGCTGTGCTGCTCCCCCAGCCACGTTCTGCCCGTTGCACACTGAGATGATGCACCTCTGCTGGCCCTGGGGTTTGAACCTACATCCAGGGGACTCTTGCACAGCCCCAGTGCCTTGGGCTGCTAGCAACCACCTGTGCCCTGTTGGGACCACCTCTCCAGCATGTGGCAGACATCAAGTATCTGCCCTCCCTGGTCTTCAGAGGTGTCCTGAGGGTGAACGCTGCAGTCCTGGAGGAGTGGTCAAGGTGATACATCAGAGTGACTTTAAAAATTAATAATAACAGGGGCTGGAGCAGTGGCTCGGTGGTTACAGTGCTTGCCTAGCATGCACAAGTGCACAGGTTCAAACCCCAGCACCACATACACAACGAAGTGTCAGAGCAACGAAAGCCATGTGAAAAACTAAATTGATTCTCTCTCCCTCTCTCCCTCCCTGCCTCCCTCTCTCTCTCTCTCTCTCTCTCTCTCTCTCTCTCACTATCCTTCTGTCTTTAAAAAAAATTAATAACAGCAACCCCATACAGGTACTCACAGACTGGCCTTGTCCCAAATCCCTGCTTTCTCTATTGGCTTTGCTGTGGGAGCCTCGGTCGCCTGTTCTATTGAATGTGAACAACAATTGCTAGAAAGATCTGGGAGTTAAGCCAGGGGACATGTGGGAGGAAACCGAGCCTCCCGCCTGGCACATGGGACCCAGCAATCCCAGAGCCACTCCTCCTCCTCTGTCACTGTCAGGGGAACCCACTGTCAGGCCTGGACCATGTCTCTGTCCCCTCTGCATGGTGTTCATTCTCAGTAACAGGAGGCCTCGATGGCCTTTCTGTCCTCCTGTCCCCTTATCCCTGCTTCCTCTGTGCAGGAAGATTGGGAACAAAAATGTAAAAAAAAAAGAAAGAAAGCGATCTCTAGAGAGAGAGGAGCCTGGCTCCAGGCTGCCTGGTGTCGGCACCTTTCTTCTCAGGGCTCTGTGATCCTGGCCACATCCACTCCTGTGGCCGCCACTGTGGCTCAAGTGTTTGTAACTCGATTTCAGTTCAACAGATCTTCTGAGCAGCTGACTTGTCAAAGATGCAGGCAGGCCTGCAACTTGAATTTCCCTTAATTCACATTTTGCCCATGAACTACACATTGTCCGTCATATTCAGACATAAACTGCCACCTCCCCTGAGTACCTGGATGCTGCTGCCCCTGGTTTCTTCTTAGAACACACCTGCTTTCTTCCACCGCAGAGGTGGGTGGGATGTGCCGTGTAATAGAGACCCCTTGAGTCCAATTAGGAAAACAGTGCAGAGAAATGAACAAGCAACGCTAACAGCAGTTCATGCCACGAAAAGACCCCAGGGTTTGAGAGGACTAAGTTCATCCTTTAATTTGGTCAACAAATGTTTGATAGTTGTGTACGATATGAGAAATTGTCCTAGAAAATGAGGTACAGAATCGATGAGATTTGGTCACGAGGCAGGACACCCAGCACCCATCCAGCCTGAGACCAGGACAGGAGAGGGTCTGGCCAAGAGAGGGTGCTTGGGCAGGGTCGTGAAGGATGAATGGGAGTTTGGAGAGTAGGCGAGGAAGAATGGAGATGCAGGAAGAGGGAGCAGCGTGGGTAAGGCTTCAGTCCGGGACCTGAAACACCAAGGCCTTCAGAAATCTCCAAGACGGTCCCAACTGCTGGCACAGGGAGGCATAAGCAGTGACAAGGGCAGAGTCTGAAGAGGTGGCTGGTGGGTGGGTGAGCCAGGCAAGGATGTGGCCGTGGGTTAGGCTGTGCAGCGGGTGTGCAGTGAATGCACCAGGACCCACGCAAACTGCAACCTTCGAGAGGGAAGAGGAGGAAGGAGAGTCCAGCAGGAGCCTCTTCTTGTGGAAGGGGAGTGGCCAGCCAGCCTGCTTCAGTGCCTGGCTGGTGAGGGTCCGGATGCGGAATTGCCCTTTGGGTGGGGCGGCTGCAGCGCCTCGTTCCCGACTCCTCCAGAGCGCACCTCTTTCTTTGTTCAAATTCAGTGTGCCATACAGTTCCCACAAAGTTGTCCTCCTAGGGGTCTGCAGAAGGAGTGGTTTTAGCAGGAGTGGGGGTCTGCACAAGTGTCCGGGGCGGTCTGCCTCATTTTGCTACCGTGCCCACCCACCGCGGGGGCTCCGTTTATTTCCTAAGAGTTCCACAGGCAGGTGAACTTTTAGAATGTCAGTTGGACCTTGTTGCAGCTCTGCTGAACCCTTCAGGTTGAAGCCCCAGCTCGTGGGGCCCCATGTTCCACCCTGGCTACCTGGGCTCCTTCCGCTGTCCCCACTGGCCTGCCGCCTCCACCCTGCCGCCCCCACACTCCTGCAGTCCTGAGTCCCAGGAGTCTGGGGGAGCCTTCCCCAGAGCTCCCACCCACCCTGTCTCCCTCAGTGCCACTGTCTTCCTGCCTCCACAAGTTCATACTGGGGAGCAAGCGTCTGGCTAAATTGTGCAGCTCAGGTCTCCCTGCCTGTCTGCTGCTGCTGATCAGTGTCCATGTGCGTTGTGGCTGGGCTGGCCCTTTTCCATCTCCTTGCCATTATCCCGGTCCACTCGTCTTCCCAGGATCTGCGAAGGCCGTCCTCCTCCTGAGCCTCCCTGACTCCTCCAAACCCTGTGCAGCCACAGGGCTATGGGCCCCTGTGAGGGCAGGTGCACCTCTTTAGGGCTTTTAAACCTCAGCATCTGGCAGCACATTCTTCCCAGCGCCTGGAGGTCCCTTGTTGGGACTGTGGATGCAATGACAGTGCCTGCTCAGGCCAGTGTCATGCCAGTGTCATGGGCGTGAGGTCCGCCAGCACTCAGAAGGGCCCTGCACTGGCCTCCGTGCTCTGCGTGGCTGCCTGGAGGTTCTTGCAGCCATTGAAACACCACTGTTCCAGTGCGCCTGCTGGCCCACCAGGGCACTGTGAAGAGCCACAGAGACATGCGGCATCCAGGCACCCCTAGCCTGCCACCTGGGGAGGGTCACCTGTCATCGTTCCAGTTCCACTGTGCAGCTTCAGTGGCCCAATGTCGTGGTTGGAGGTGACCACAGATGGCTCACAACCTTCCATCGCGCTCATGAACTCAGGTTCCCAGCCCTGGCCCTCCTTGAAATCTGGAGGTGCAGCTTGTTAGCAATAGATTTCTGGGCTGCCCCCAACAGGCCGCTGAGCCAGGCCCCTCAGGGCCAAGCCTGCATCTGCATCATTGGTGAGTCCCTAGGGACCCGCGCCTTCACCTGGGCCATGAGGAGTGGCAGCCTGGGAACCTCCTTCCCATCTGCCCTGGCCCACCTGCTAGCTGTCTGTCCCATGTGTGCCCTACTCCTTGACTTCCCTGACTGCCTGGAGGTGCTTCCCACTCCATTACCACCCCAAGATGTCACCAGGCCCCTCTGCTCTCACAGATCACACTGTCCCTTCCCTACACACTCACCAGAACCCACCTTTCCTTGATGCCCTGAGGAGCTCACCTGTGTCTCCCTAGCCCTGGTGACACCTAGGCAATGCACCCTCCCTAGTACCCAGCAGTCTTGTGGCTCAGGGGTCCCCACATGAAGGCAGCCATCGGTGCTCACCTTGTCCCTGCAAGGCTCTGCCTTTGGGCTCAATCCTGGCCCTGTGAGGACAGCCCTGCCCGAGAGCCCTCCTCCTCGCCTCCTTACACTCAGCAGGTGACCTGTGTGGCCATGCCCATGTCCCCTGAAAAGGCACGGCGTGGTCGACAGCACTCCTTGTGTGACTCCCCAGCCTCCGCTTCTGGACATGCCGGTTGTGGCCCAAGCATGGGCTACCGAGCCTCTTCATGCCAACCCCCAGCTACTCCTCCAGGAGGTCTTGGTGGTAGCCTGTTTCCTGCAGACCTGTTGGGTTTTGAGTGCTCTTCCTAGCATCCCCATCTCTCTTTTCAGCACTCTCTGGGGCAGCTGATGACCTGCCACACAGGTATTTTACTGTTGTCTAAATACCTGCACTCAGTGCTCATTAGGAGCATTAGTGGCCAACAACCGAGTCGTACAAGACAGAATTGGTCCAGGCAGAGTTGCTTGCCTAGTGGACTCCAGACCCAGGCAGAGTGCTGTCCTGATCAGAGGTCCCTGGTCTCCTGGGCTCACCTGGTAAGAATACCTGGCACCTCCACTTGCAGGTACTTCACCTGCAGAAGCTCTGGATGGAACATGAGCAAGCCCAGGCCCGCGTCCGGAGCCTGGGCGTCCTGGGCCCACTGGTGTGTTTTGCTCAGCCGGCAGAGGCCTGGGTCTTGCCCACCTCCGTGGAGCACCTGGGACATACCTTGGGACCCCTTTCCTTCTATCGGGTGTTCTGTCCAGCATGGGGAGAGAAGGCTATTGATGTCTGGAAGCGTCTGGATTCTTTGGAAGGACTGGAGGCTGATGAGGAAGCAGAGCAAGAGGCGGCCCAGCACCTGCTCCTGCTGCTGGTGCTGCACTGCCCCTGGGGACAGCGTGGGGCACTTTCTGAGTCTTGGGGGATGCTCTAGTAACCGCTTTCTCTCCTCTGTCTCTCCCAGGCACATCTCTCTAACGCTCCCTGCCACATTCCGAGGCCGGAACAGCACCCGGACAGACTACGAGTACCAGCACTCCAACTTATACGCCATATCAGGTATGCGGGGCCCGTGCCCGGGTGCCACCTCCTCCACACTGTCTTCTAGTGGTCTCGCCCCACTGGCTCTCTGCCCTGCCAGAGGCCTGGTCCCAGCCCCAGGGGAACCAGGACCTACCCTTTGTGTCACCGCAGGTGGTACAGAAAAGCCAAATGCTCAGCATGTTTTGAAACTAATGGTGAAAAACAATGTGTGGATTTCACAGGCTTGAAGGAGGCTTCCGGAGAGCTCTCCCCACCTGGCTCACCTGCCGATCCCGCAGGCCTGCCACAGGGACTCGGAGCCCGTCGTTTCTCACAGCCAGCTTGTGGCCAGAGGCTGCACTGGCACTCCCCACACAAACCCCAGAGTGTGGGTCCATGATTTCCACACTCAGCCTTGAAATTGATAGTGTTATCTTGGTAGGAACTTCCTCAGCCCTGGCTTCCCTTGTCACCTGCACCCAGCCAGGGGACAGCTCACCAGCCTTGTTTCAGACTTGGGACTCATTAAGTCCTCAGCAGTGCGGGCAACTTGCCAAGAGCCAAGGAAACCCACAAACTCACTCTGATCGTCCAGGGCCACCAGGCGGGGATGTCTGTGGGCAGGGGGGCGGGGGTAGCAAATCTGTGCCACTTACCACCGCACGCCCTTAATGGTGAGTGACGTTCCGAACGCGGGAACATGGCATTCACTCATGTACCGTAATGAATTGGTTATTGAAAAGGTAATCTTTTTTCTAAAAATTGCAACTTGAGGTTACTAAACAGATGAAATAGAACAATGGATAATTCTCGTCAGTATTAGTTTCTCTCGTTATGTTCACTCCCTAATAGGGTTGGAAGTATAAGCTGTTCCGCTCCGGGCTGCACTCCTGCTGGGAAGGGGAGGAGCAGGGATGCCCTTGGCCCCTGCCTGGCTGGCTCCAGGAGCTGGCTGCCCCAGGGAGAAGGGGAGTGTCTGTCTAAGGAAAGCACCTGGGGAGGCCTTCCTTTGTGCTGTGGCTATTTCAGCAAGGTCCACAGGGAGCAGAACAAGTGTGGAAAGATGACCTATTTTGTAAAAAAGCTGAATGTCTCCACAGATGCTCAGTGGCAGAGTGGTGAGCAGGCCCGAGAGATCAGCCAGGCAGCTCTGGGTGCGGTGCACGTGAGGACAGGGCCATCAAACCGATGACTTTCCTTGTGCCTGCAGATCTCTTTCCAGCGCAGGGTTCTGCGACATCCGCCTTCCCCACTTTCTCTGATGGCTTTCCCAGCTGTGGCGTTTCTGTAGCAAAGGGCCCAGAGTGGAATCTGCTTTGGCAGGAAGGTTGCTCCTGCCCCGGGCCTCTGCTTCCTCATGGTGTTGTCTGGGTGCATTTCAGCTGTTAGTTCAGTGATACCAAGGTAACAGCCTCAAGACCCTGGGAAGCCATTCAGGAACTTCCTGTTGCACTTATGTGAGCAGCAAGTCAATGGGATTCTATCTTCCAGAGGCAGTTAAGGCTCCAGCCCACCACAGCAGGCAGCTCAGGCTGCCTTTGCTGTAGGCTCCAAATTGCTCTGTCGGGGTCCAGGGCTGCTTTGCAGTGATGCTGCCAGAAACACCCCACAGGACCCGCTAGCTCCATCAGGCCTGCAAGCTCAGCACTGGGCAACCAGGGCAAGACCGGGAAGCCTGCCCGCCGCCCGCTGGCAGCCTGCCTGCGCGTGCTTCTGGCTGGAAGGGAGCAGAGACCACCCTCTCACCCCCACAGGAAGAATATCTGGTACCAAGTGGCACATCTCAGTTTTGGTATTGCAAAGTTAGGGTTTACAGTGGTTCATTTCAAGAACAGTTAAGGCAAAGTGTGCCCCAGCTCCTAGCCCTCGCCCAGTGCTGGGGTCTTGATGCTGGAGTTTTGCTGATGATGTAGTGCATTGGCAAACTGTTCTTCACAGCGACTCTGGCACACATTTGCTGCACACTTCTGGCACTAGGCCTTTGATGCACACCTCTGGGATGCCCCACATTCTTCCTTATTAGTGCTCCCTAGTTTGCAGTCCCTTTCTAGGGAAAGTAGATTTCAAAACAACGGAACTAGAAATTTGAAAAGCAATCTGTGTTTGATGTGTAGGTATGGCGTTTTATTTTTAAATATTTTCTCAGTGGTATTCCCGCTTGATGTGTAGGTATGGCGTTTTATTTTTAAATATTTTCTCAGTGGTATTCCCGCTAAGGAACCACTTTTCCTGGACCTTGCACTAAGACAGGTCCTCTGCACCACGCCTGCAAAGGGAGAGCCACTGCTCAGTTGCTGGAGGTACCAGCAGACCTGAGGCAGAGACATTTGTGATATGTTTTTGGAGAAAAAGAACGCAGTGGGCCCAGCATCTGCCCTGCCCAGGATCCCTCCAGGACCCCCGGGGCAGGTGATCACACAATTTGCCCCTTAGGTGCCTCCAGGGCTGGGCCCCACTGCTGATCAGCCCCTTCCCTCTCTGAGACCCTTGGTCAGAAGCTCCCTGTCTTCTGTAATTCGTATCTATTCAGCAGTTTGGGGGAGACATGTACCATTGCCAAATCTGCCAGCTGTTCCACACGGTCGAGCAGATGTTTCTGTTGTCCACAGAAAAGGGGTAAGGGCCATGCACAGGCTCAGAACTAAAACCCGAGAAGACTTGTCCCTCGCCCAGCCATCCTGTACCCTAATCAAAATGGCCATGAAGGAGACCTCTGATCCTCACTCCCCCTCTTCTAGGAATCTCTTCTAGAAAATACAGATAGGTAAAAAGATTAATCCACAAGAATGAGCGCTACTGCCTTTGAAAACCAAAACTCCAAAACAGGGATGAGAGGCAAATGGTTAAGCCACAGGATGCCCTTTCAATGGCCTTAACTTTTCA
>PVKS010020430.1:22030-36920 GCA_004027875.1 Aplodontia rufa | reverse complement strand
AGATTTAAAGTAAAAATTCTATTGGTTCCATGTGTATGTACTTCTAATTAAGATGAAATTAGTGTTTTCTATAATATATGGGAAACTGGAAGTTTGTGTCTAAATTATTCTAAATCCTGCTAAGTTAATTTTCTCTTCTTTCAGGTTGATAATCAGTTACCAGGTACAATGTTCCCCGTTGTATTTCATCCTGTGGCCCCTCCAAAATCTATTGCTTTGGATTCAGGTAAAAAAAAAAGAAATATAGGCATAACTTATTCATAAAAATTAAATAGATCTTAGTTTGAACTAGTATTAAACTTTATAATTTCTCCTTTATTCATTCTTTTTTCCTTTTAGAGCCCAAACCTTTCATTGATGTGAGTATCATCACACGATTTAACGAGTACAGCAAAGTATTACAGTTCAAGTAAGAAAGATTCCTGCTGTTTATCTAAAGGATTTTAAAGTATCTGTTTTGAAAATGTACTCTTTTGGAAAGTGATTTTTATATAAAATTATTTTCCAAGTGAACATATTAATACTTTTGATCGAGTAATTTTTATGCTTAAATTTATTTTAATAATAGTGTATACATATTTTACAACATAGAATTCCTTCAACTACCTTATCCTCTTTGTAGCTACAATCAGAATATAAAATAGTGAAATAGAAATGATATATGTATTTGTGAGCTGAGTTCTTGCAGGCAGTTCCCATGAACTTTAAACACTGGATGATGGGTGCTGCATCTATGACAACTCATGTGAGCACTTTGGACTCCCAAGTGCTGAGTTAGTACTGCATTATTACTTCTATATTACATTAATGGAACTTTCTCTATTGTGAGAGTGTCAGTCTAAGTAGACTTTGATCTGATAAACATGATTTTTAAGAGCTAAAGAAATAAGATCTTACTGTGGATTTCACTCTAATCACAGTTTTAACATTGAAAATCACCAAGTTCGATTGAAACTCTTTTCCTTTTTAAATTTTTTTCCATAGGTATTTTATGGTCCTCATTCAAGAAATGGCATTAAAAGTTGATCAAGGATTTCTTGGAGCTATTATTGCACTGTTCACTCCAACAGTTGATCCTGAAGCTGAAAGAAAACGGGTAACATTTTTTATTCCTTGGGGAAAAGATAAAATTAAAAATTTTAATTAACCGTTTTCTGAGCAAATGAGAGAAGAGAAATTTTTTTAATTTCTTGATTTAATTTTTTCAGATAAAATTAATCCAACAAGATATTGATGCTCTAAATACGGAATTAATGGAAACTTCAATGACTGATATGTCAATTCTTAGTTTCTTTGAACATTTCCATATTTCTCCTGTTAAGGTTTGTTATGATTATTGTTTTGAAAATTTAGTGTAATTATTTTAGAATTTTAAAAGAGTCTGTGTACAACTGTTGCTTTTAATTTGCTGCATCAAATATTTGCTGGGAATTTTGTTTGATTAATTATAATAATTAAGACAGTTCCCTGTAACATATGTATAGTTGTAAATCCCACAAGAAACCACCAGAGCATGTTCTCTAGTTTTGAATTAATAACCCTTTATACAAGGAAGAAGCTGACAAAGGCACTTCTTAATTAAGCGTGGCAGTGCTTACCAAGGTTTAATGTTTTGGTTGCACTCCGTAACTACTAGCACTGTCTAAACAGAAAGCTATAATGGGTGCCCTGACCAGAATGTGAAAACGCTGAAGCTGGTAGTATACTGTTTATGTGGTGTTCTTCACCCTTCCGGAATTGGGTTGTAACTAAGGGAGTGGAAAATTGGATACCTTTCACTTGCCTGATTTTGTACTTTATGAACCCATTTCCTTTTCCCTTTTCATTATTCGTTTTAGCTTTTACAGGGGAAGGTGACTGTTAGTAAATTTACAAACGCTGTCAACCATAATGTTCTGAACTTGTGTAATGGGCCAGATTTACAATTAAGTAACTCTTTAAAATATTCATGATCCTTTACATTCTCAAAAGCTGTGTACAGCAGTTGTTTCTTTTTACTTTTTTATGGAGATTGACAGATAAAGAGAGAGTTAATTTTTAATTTTTCATCGGTTTTGTTTTTCCTCCACTTAGTTGTATATGTGGTACTGGGTATTAAACCCAGGTCCTTGCACATGCCAGGCAAGCGCTGTACTGCTGAGCCATCTCTCAAGCCCAGTATTTTATTTTCAATTGCATTATCAATCTATTCAGATAAATGAATGCATTTAAGAAATAGAATTATTATTTTAATTGATATATTAGTGTATCAGATATAAGTTTATATTGTTTTATATGATGAATTATAACAGTTTCTTTCTCATCAGTAAATGAAAATCAGTTATTTATGGGATTAAACAATACCTTCAACAAAAATTTACTGAATACTTACTATAAAATTGCCATGGAGGAATAAAATGACTTCATGAAATTTCGGGGTATTAAATGTGATTTATTTACTCATGTTCTTAGGCACACTGGGAATTGTGCCATGCAGTTAAATAACAAAGTTTTTGAACCTCAATTCTTTTCTTAGTACATGGTGATTTTGCCCTTGGAAGAGATGGGTGCCCTGTCCACTTAAACTTTCCTTTCTGGACCCCATTCCTCCCCGACTCTATATGTGAGAAGGTCCACATTAAAGAAGAACAAGTTAGGTTTTCTGGCCTCACCCCATCTACTCTACTTGAGCTCTACATTGGTTAGGTAAAATGCTTAGGAAATGCAGAATGACAAAGGAGAGTCATGAGCTTTATTTATACATGTTGAATTGCGTTTTGTTTATGTCTTCTTGCACTATGCACTAATGTTGATACAGCACAAAATGTAAACCAGATGGGAATGGGAAAATCCCATGCGTAAATAACGAGTAGGAGGGTCTGTGGAAGAGGAAAGTCTTATTAGTCTTTTGAAAGTTTATTTGGCAGCTTGCTAACTATTGCCATGTTTGTCATGTTTTTGTTCATTATTGTGGGATAGTTATAACAATTGTCATCTTAGTTATTGCCATAAATCATTTACATTAATAGGATGAAAATAAGTAATTATCTGTTATTCTGACCAGCAGACTACTTGTGACATGTCTTTCTTAAGATATGCCATTTTTCTACAGGGTCTCCTCTGTATAAGCATAATGGTATTTATATACTTCAAATAGAGCTCTCTTCTTTTTAAAATTTTTTTAAGAGAGAGGGAGAGAGAGAGACAGAATCAATTTTATTTATTTTTCCATCTGGCCTTTGTTTCTCAGACACTTAGTTGTGTATGTGGTGCTGAGGTTTGAACCTGGGCCCTTGTGCATGCCAGGCAAGTGCTCCAACCTCTGAGCCACCACTCCAGCCCAAGAGCTCTCTTTTTTGAATTAGATTGTTTTATTGTATTCTCTCTCTCTCTCTCTTTTTTTTTTTTTTGGTTCTGTATAATGTTCACAGGACAAATAAATTTCACTGGGCATCTAATTAATTGAAAGATACATTTGCTTTCATCAGACTGTCTGGTTCCTGAATATGCAAATTTTGTTTTTATCTTTCATTTACTGAACATGATTTCTCTTTCAGTTGCATTTGAGTCTGTCTTTGGGGTCTGGAGGTGAGGAGTCAGACAAAGAAAAACAGGAAATGATTGCAATTCATTCTGTCAACCTGCTTTTGAAAAGCATAGGTGCTACTCTCACTGATGTGGATGATCTTATATTTAAGTAAGACTTTTGTTAAAGTATGTTGGAAAGCATTTGTACCAAGGTTATGTTTATGGGCATTCTCTTTGTACCACACTAGACTAAAAAATTGATAAGTTTTAGTAGTCATACTTGAAGAGTTTGATCCATTTCTCATTATGCACTTTAGGTATGCTTATTTTATTTCTAACAATTAAGGGTGAAGAAACTTACATTTTCTTTGGTTACTCATATTTAGATAATACATGAATGTAGAATAAAAATGGAATTATTTTAGTATAATATGTTGTAAAGATACTATATTTTAAAACAGTTACATTTAGAAATATGTAGCAGTAGGGTGAGATGTCAGTATAATCATCAGTATTATCGTATAGCACAGTTGGAAATAAGAACCCCTTGTTAAATTTAATATGAGAATGTTTGTGTATGACAGATAAATATATAATAATTACTGAATTGAATATTCAACAGAGGTATTAGAACAAATAGTTTTAGGAATACAAAAAAGTCCATTAATAGTATTTCCACCTTACATGTACACTACTAAATTTCAGAGTAAATGAAGGATAAAATACAAAATTCAAACTGAAGAGACTTAAAAAAAAGTTGTTGTCAATTTTTGAGAAGTCCTTCTAAGCTTAAAAGCAATGAGAAAAATCCCAGTGGAAAATACAAGATAGATTTGACTACATAAAAATTACGGGGATATACCTCAATAGTAGAGCTCGTGCTTAGGATACCCAGGCCCTGGATTTGACTGCCATCAAAAATTAAAACTTCATAGCAAAATTAGTGAAAACAATTAATAAAAAGCTGAGGAGATAGTAATGATAATTATGACAGAGATGATAAATTATCTGAATATTGAGCACTGATAAGACAAACCTAAAGATTCCAAAGGCATAGTAGCCATAGGACAATAAGATAATTCACAAAATGGGAAGACTGTGATTGATAGATATTTGAGTGATCCAACTTTATTATTTATCTCAGAATATATATAATTTGTCAAATATTTCAATATATGAGTAATCCTAGTACTAGAGAGGGTTGGGTCTAAGAAATGAGCACTTTTTAATACTGTTGGTATGAACGAAAAGATGTGTTTGTGTACTGAGCTATATATATATATATATATATATATATATTACATATATATCATATGTCAATACATTTCATGTATAAGTTATTGTTATCTTTTCCTCAGAGATTGATTTATGGGGGAATTCAGCTTAAGAAACCTTGAAATGCAGCCAAAGAGTTAATTAATTTTTGGCAACATTAATTTTTTTTTTGCCAGAAATTGGGCGTGTCTGATGGTTGTTGTTCATTGTAATACCACACAAAAAATGAATGCCACGCATCTGCTTAAAATAGTTACATAGGAGTTTTGAATAAAGATTTAGAGAAATATTATCTACAACGTTGAGTATAAAAGTGGCATACAAAATTGTTTTAGATATTTTGTAGTTGTGCAGAAAAGAAAGAATTCAAAGTGAGAAGTGAGAAGAACAGATTCTAAAAAATTATGGTGTGGGTGGATTATGGTTGATTTTTTAAAACTTTTTTACTTTTTATTTATTTATGAAAAACTTATATGAGAAATACTATATAACAGTTTTGTTACCATAATATTTCAACCATAAATTATATATGGCAGATACACAAAGTTAAATGTGAAAGAATTAACTATGATTAGAATTAGCTATTACTGAAATTTTAGGTCCTTTTTTTCCAGAGTATAATCTTAATATCCTTGAATCTTTCCATTTTCTTCTCCCAGACTTGCTTATTATGAAATTCGATACCAGTTTTACAAGAGAGATCAGCTCATGTGGAGTGTTGTTCGGCATTACAGTGAGCAGGTAATTTCCCTTCATGGTTGTTCATGAGGAATAAGCTTCATAAAATATCTTAACAAAACATTTGTGTGTGGTATATAGTGTGTGGTAATGTTTACATAATATACCTCAATTTGTAATTTCATTAGTTAGTGGTTTTCTTAAATGATTAATTCTTTCTTTACTTCTACTACCCTTTATATACCTTTAAAAAATTTCTTCCCATGCCATTTTCCATTTGCAATTATACCTTTACCACTTTGGGAAAGAATAGTGACTTTGGAGTCATTAAACTTCACTTTGGTGACAATAGTTTCAAAATGTAGTCTGGTGAAATTGTAGGAGGAATGCTAAGCCAATTTCCTTCCTGTGTATCAGTCACTCCATGGTTTGGGTATGTATGCAAAGTAGTTGTTTCAGGCCACTCAGGTGCCGTTGCTATGCCATGGAGCTGCAGGGTGACATGTCTCTTTCTTTTTTCTACTGGAAGATCTTTTTCTTATTGTAATATAGATATTATGGTTGTATTACATGTTCAACTAAGGCTGTATTCTTTTTTATTTATGAATTATTCCACATGTAGTTTAATAGTAACAGTGATGATAAGTCAATAATAAAACAATGAACAATTACTGAATTATTTGTTCATTTAGGATACATTCTCACCCATGCAAGGTGATTATAACCTCCCATATTAGAGATGAAAAAACCCGAGGCTGATACAGACTAAATGATGTGTCCAGGGTCACATAACTGCTTACTCACATACTGTACCTCAAACTTAGTTCTGTTTAATTCGAAAGCCCCATGTAAAGTGCAGCATGGTGCCTGGCACATTGTCAGATATCAGTTAACAGATGTAGTGGTTGCACACAGTTTTCCTTTACCACAGACCTAATTTAATCAGCACTCCACTTTTTACCTGTTGATTCTGTCAACAGTAATGAAGGACTTAATTTACTGTTTTTTTCTTCTTTAGTTCTTAAAACAGATGTATGTCCTTGTACTGGGCTTAGATGTGCTTGGAAACCCATTTGGATTAATTAGAGGTCTGTCTGAAGGAGTTGAAGCATTGTTCTATGAACCTTTCCAGGTATTGATGTTTTATTTCAATATAATATAAGATAATAAAAAATGGATATTCTGTTTTTAATGACAAATAGTAATTGTATTTTAATTGTATCTAGGAACTAAATAATGTTTAAATAGGGCAATTTTATATTTTTATTTAAAATTAGTTGATGACATTGAACAGTTGTTTTAGAATTATATGAGTAGGTCTAGTACACATCTCAGCGATAAAATGTGCCTATGTCTTCCACAGCAGGACTAAAGGGGCATTGAAATCTGACTTTGCTTCATGTTCAAGCTTTCATCAGACTTGTCCACCTCTATTTAAAGAGTCCAGGAGCCTAGCATAGTGAGCGTTTTAATAGAACAACACAGAATAAATGAGAAAACAAGAGAGTCCAAAATATGTCCTTTTGCCAGTGCAGCGGGTTGTAGCAGTCTAATGGAACTTGTACTGGGAGGCCAGCTTTAGGTTATGATTAATGCCAGTGATTCGCACCTATCTAGTTTGTCATCCTATGGAATGTGTTGCTGTTATGTGGATTGAAATTACCTTGTATCCATGGTGTCAATATTTGGAATATAGGATAAAAATTGTTTCATCCTAATCTTTATGGATTGTCACACATTCTGTATCTTCATGGAAACCCTGAAATATTAGACTAAAAATCTATAACTTAAACTTTTCTTTGGACCAGGGTGCTGTTCAAGGCCCAGAAGAATTTGCTGAAGGATTAGTGATTGGAGTAAGAAGTCTTTTTGGACACACAGTCGGTATGTAACACCTGTGTATGTATGTTTTTCATCGTATTATGATAAAATTAATTGTTTATGAAAAGAAATGATCATATTTCATGAAAGAGGGAACATTTTCCTAATAATCTTTTTTTAAAAATATGTTTCCTTATTTTTAAGTGGAAAATAACAATAGCGGCCTGCCGAATTTTTAGTTTATCTTGATGGTGTTGAGTCAGTGTGCTATAAATGGGTTTGTTCTTTTTCTTAATAAACGGCAAAAATAATTTTCTGCATTTTTGCATGTGAGAATTTTAAGCACCCATTAGTTTAAAGCAGTGGCATGCTATGTACTGTGGTGATGGTTTTCTAAAGAAGCAACGTGACATACTTCTCTGGGCCTTTTGGTAGGTGGCGCAGCAGGAGTTGTATCTCGAATCACAGGTTCTGTTGGTAAAGGTTTGGCAGCAATTACAATGGATAAGGAATATCAGCAAAAAAGAAGAGAAGAGATGGGTCGACAGCCTAAGGATTTTGGAGACAGCCTGGCCAGAGGAGGGAAGGGCTTTCTGCGAGTAAGTCTCCAGCTGGCTGTTAAAGAAACCCTCAACTTTTATATATGTACATTTAAAATACATACTACTCCAGCTGTTGTTTGAAACTTAGAACCCACAAATGATTCTGGGTTGGCCAGAGTAGCAATAGTGATGACTTGTGGAGCTGTGGTTTCTTTTTTGCTTTCCTTTCTCCCAGGCTCCCCTGGTACTGTCCCCAAATCCCCATCACAGTTTTGCATTTGGACTGGAATGCAGCTCTGATTGATGACAACTTAGCCTTAGTGTGAAAGGGGAGGGAGTGAGCAGCAGGGGAATAAGGTAGTGATGGTAATTGGAGGCAAGAGCAGCTCTCCAGTAGCAGATTCAGTCCTCTAGGCAGCCATTTCCATTCAAGTAGAATGTGGGAGTTAAGTGATAAACCAGGACCTGCCATTCATTACTTTTCAATACTTCTAAACTTATATAGGTAACATATGAATTCTGCTTAATTATTTGGGTCCTGAATAAATGTGATCCTTATAAATCATTATAAGAACATGCAAGATCTATTTTTAATGAAAAGTAATTAAAACATCACAGATAAGCTAGAGTACTCTTTTGTCACCTCTCACCCCTTTCCAGAAGAATGTAATATTTTTAGTTTGGCATGTGTCCTTCAGCTGTCTATGCATTTACAGAATATATAGGTAATTTAAGTTACTATCATTACTTGACATTTTTAAGACTGTATAAGTACATCATTTATTTAAATTTTGGAACTAATTTTAAGAAACTGCAATTGCTGTGTTTGAGTTGTGATTTAAAGTCTTTTTTTTATATACTCCCAAGTGCTTTATTTATCAGGATATATGTTACCCTTGGAAGTTCCATTTATTTTCTACACTTTCACTAAGTTACAAAGTAATCTCATTATAACTTGAAATTAGATCTTAGAGATATTTCATTCAACTCATTTTTACTGATGTGGAAACTGAGAATTAAAAGATTATGAATCAACTAACTGCCCATGATTCTATAGCTGATGATACCAGAGCCAGAGTTAGAATTTTTCCATTTACTGCTCTTTCTTCAATAAGATTTTACTCCTATAAGACATTCTCATTTTAAATTTCCTGTGATTTAATATTCTTAAATTCAGAGCGCACACTTAGGTGTGCATATTGTTCACAGTATCAGGTAAATCCTCAGTCTTTTAAAAAGCAATTGCTGCTAGTATGTGTGTAGAGACCCCTAGTGTTGATTTGAAATGAAGCACCTTCTGTTCAGTTAAGGCAGTGACTGATTTCTCTTTCAGGGCGTTGTTGGCGGAGTGACGGGAATAATAACAAAGCCTGTGGAAGGTAGGTTGAAAAGGGCTGCTTCCTGTTCAGAGCTGGAAGAGCTGATGCATGGTGAACAGATGTTGTTGCTACTAGATGTTTAATTGAGAGAATACTGACTACATTTTGTATGTATAGTATTAAATTATTTAATACAGTATCTTCCAAAAGAAGAAAGGTTAAGTCCTCATCTGTGATTTACATTTCGAATGCTGTTTTCAACAGTTTCATTGGCAGTCTAGATTCTTTGGGGCCATCAAGAGCAATTGACTTGGTTTTTTTATATCACATTAAAATATTATGTGCTCCCTGATGTTATTTCTATCAAAAACCTTTTGTGGTTTGTGCAGTAATTGATATGGTAGATCTAAAATTTATATATAAATTTGAGGGACCCAAAATACCTGAAACAATCTTTGAAAAAAGAGCAAAGTTAAAGGACTTAAACTTCTCACTTTTAAAACTTGCTACAGTAAACTGTGATACTGATATTAGTGTAGACATATAGATCAGTGGGATTCAATTGAGAGTCTATAAATAAATCTTTACATTTATGGTTAGTTGATATTTGGCAAGGGTTCCTATTGCTTATGGGACTGTAAACCTATTCCTTACAGCCTAGATTATTTCCATTCTGTAGAACAGAATGGTCTCTTCAATGGATGGTGCTGATACATCTGACATCCACATATGAAGAATGAAATTGAACCCTAACCTACACCGTGTATTTATAATTAAATTCATAAACGTAAGAGTTAATCTATAAAACTCAAAATAGATTAAATACATAAATATAAGATCAGAAGTATAAAGATCAGAAGAAAATAAAAAGGTAAGTCTTTATTACTTTGGTTAGGCAAAGAAAAAGTAGATCAATTAGACTTCATCAAAATTTACAATATCTTTGCCTCAAAAGGCACCCTCAAAAAAATAAAAAGAGTTGCAGGATGGGAAAAAGTATTTGGAAATCATATATTTGATAAG
Source organism: Aplodontia rufa (assembly GCA_004027875.1). NCBI lineage: Eukaryota > Metazoa > Chordata > Mammalia > Rodentia > Aplodontiidae > Aplodontia > Aplodontia rufa. The sequence goes on along the minus strand of PVKS010020430.1, from coordinate 26,755 downwards.
AAACTTGTATCTTGAGTACAACTTCATAATAAACACGCTTTAAAATGGGCAAAGGATAAGAATGTATATTTCTCCAAAGAAGATATACACATGGCTAGTAAGCATATTTCATGGGTCATCACAAAATGTAAATCAAACCACAATGAGATACCAATTTACACCTAGTGCTTAGATGGTTAAAGTCAGGTGTTAAATAGAATTGGAGAGATTGGAACCCTCTGTACAGCTGGCGGTGGTATAATCTGTTGGAGGAAAATAATCTGGCTTTGCCCCAGAAGGTTAAACATGGAGTTACCATATGACTCAAGTCATTCTTCTCCAAAATATATCCAAAAGAGCTAAAAACAGGTTTCCAAACAAAGCTTATACGTGAATATTCTAAGCAGCATTGTTCACTAATGCCAAAAGGTAGAAAAATCCTAAATGTCTTATCACCTAATGCATGAGTAAATTAAAACATGGTGTATCTATATAATGGAATATGGTTTAGTCATTAAAAGAACTCAGGTACTAACATATGCTAAAAGGTAAAAGATACCAATACTTGAAAACATGATTCTTAGTGAAAAAAGTCCACTGACAGTAGTCTACATGTTCAGTGATTTCATTTGCTTAAAATCCAGAATAGGAAAATCCATAAAAGATAGAAAGTTTTATTAGGTGGTTGCCTAACTGGGTGGTAGGATCAAGTAAAGAGGGATAGGGGAGAAGGAAAATGGAGGATGATTGCTAATGTTCTCTTTGCGATTATATGAATTTTCTGAACTGGGTTGTGGTGATGGTTGTACAACTCTAGATATAATTAAAAAAAGTTTGTATAATGAGTAAATTTTATGGTGTGTGAAAAATACTGCAATAAGGTTGTTAAATTTTTAAAAAGTAAGCTGCTTGAAAAATCTTGATGATTGTCATAAAAAAAGGAGAATGTTTACTTATCAGTTCTTAAGTCTTCCAATTACTAGTGCTGACTAAGCTCCTAGATCAGTAGTTCTAACTCAAGCATGCTTCCCGGTATGTGTGGAGTGATTACTAAGAGAGATATGGCTGGCCACACCCCCAGAGTTTCTGATTTAGTGGATCTGGTGTAAAGCCCAAGAATTTGCATTTAACCCTCTTTGAGAACCATGGTTTTATCAGATTAAGATTAAATTTAACTTGTTTAGAATGCCAAATTCTTGAAGCTTTCTGGGTTTGGCTCAAGTTTTTATTAAGTTTATACTTGGTTATTTTAAAATCTATATTCCTTGTTTTTGGTTTTTCTGCAGGTGCCAAAAAGGAGGGAGCTGCTGGATTCTTTAAAGGAATTGGAAAAGGTCTTGTAGGTGTGGTGGCTCGTCCAACTGGTGGAATCATAGATATGGCCAGCAGTACCTTCCAAGGCATTCAGAGGTAGAGGCGGTGGGGGAGGGGGGGAGAGAGAGAGAGATTGATTGTGTGTGTGTGTGTGTGTGTGTGTGGTATGTATGCATGCTTCTGGGTGCTAATAGGTACTAGGGATACATAGATAAGTTAGATATCTTGCCTTCTCTTAAGGTTCTAAGTCTAATTGAAAATTATTTCAGATTTACAAGGTAGAGTGCTACCAGAATGGAATAAGAGGACACTTTACGGCTCAGTTTCTCTTTTATTCAGCAGATGTTTGTTCCAGGCACCAAGAATACAAATATAGAAAGAGTAGATGACCCATCTCTGCTTCTACTACTTGAGATTTTCTTTTCCTTAGCAGAAGGGTGAGGGCCTTAGAGTCAGACAGATATGGATTTAATATTTGTATCTTATCTTGGACTGTTATTTAAAAGTTCTGATCATTTTTATAAAATATTTTTGTGTCTAATAAGCATATATGCTTGTATTATTTTGGAAGATTCTTACCTGGTTTCTCAACCTTTTTCTGCTGCCTTATTTAGGGCAGCAGAATCAACTGAGGAAGTGTCTAGCCTCCGCCCTCCTCGCTTGATCCATGAAGATGGCATCATTCGTCCATATGACAGACAAGAATCTGAGGGCTATGATTTATTTGAGGTAAATTCTTTTCTTTATGGTCATGAGTGAATTTTGATTTTTAAAACTGATTTCTAGGACAAGGATTTCATGGGTGGTTTTTAAAGTTCCAGAATCATTACCTTCTTTGAAGGATGATACATGGTTTGTAGAGTAGAATTTGATTGTTTTTTATTTTAGCATAATATATGAAATGGAAATAATGGGTGTCTTTTTTCCTGCACAGGAGGAAAGCTTTTTGTGCAGGAAAGATAACATTAGAAGATGTCATAGGCTGTATTTATTTTTGTGAAAGCTCATTTAGTTAATGGTGTTAGCTTTGGTTTCCTGCTTTGTGCCTAATTATTGTAATTTCACTGCTTCCTTTTCTCCCAACCAAATTAATTTATTTGCACTAGTAAGTCTAGGTTTATTTAGGTACATAGAACTAGAGGAAGAAAAAAAATGATTACCTACAATTATAATCTTATTAAACCTTAAAAATTAAGATTTTTTGTTATAACTTTAGTATATTTAAAATAATGTGTACGTATGTAAATTGCTATTCTGCCATGACTTTCTCCCAAAAGAAATTTATTAGTATTTTCCTCTTGACATTAAAATGACTTTTAATTATTTTTAGCCTTTGGTTTTTATTATATGTGATTATAGTTTAACATTTTGCATGTTTCTAACTTTATTTTCTTTCTTTTTCTGCCTACACAGCAAGAACTGGAAATACAGGAATAAATGTTTCCTATACTACTACTTGATTTCATCCTTAAAAATCAAAACAAACTGTGGTATTAATTGACTGTGTGTGATTTGATTGAGAGTCAATTTTAATGAAGTTTTCTTTATCACTTTCACCTCCATCTCAACTTTTTGTAGTAGTAGCTTAACTACAAATGAAAATGGTAGTATATTTGGTAATATTACACAGGGGTAAGAGATCACTATAAAAGACAAGAGGATGCAGGAAATCACTATTCTCCATTTAATGGGAGAAGGACTACTGGGCCCAGAGGCAGATATTTTTCCTATTAGTTGGAAAAAAATCTTAGCTTTTCTTGTGATGTTTATGTTCATTTCAGGTAAAGTTGAAAAAAAGGTTAGTTATTATATCCAGTCTAGTAAATATCTTTGTTTATGAGTCCTGATGATAGAGTTACATTATCCTTCTCTGCTTCACAAATCACTCTAAATTTACTCAAGTATGAGACTGACTTGGGCATATGTTTTAATAGTTGAACTGAGTCTATCCTCAATGAGATCTGGCAAATGAATTTTGTGAACATGTCCTTTCAATCTCTTTCCCCCACCTCTCTTTTTCTTTCTTTCTTGTGGTGCTGAGGCTCAAATCCAGGGCTTCATGCATGCTAGATGAGCACTCTACCACTGAGCCACATCTCCAACCTGCCCCCCTCCACTTTTTCTTTTTAACCCCTTAGTACTATTACTAAATAAATAACAATAATTTTATAATTACATTATATACATTCTCAGCCTTAAGCATTTATGCTTTTCAAAAATTGGATCTCCTTGTCGGTTATGCTTCATAATTGTTAGCTTTAATATCAATAGAAGTAGAATATGTAATTAAGCAAATTATGTGGCTCTTGAATAGATAGATGTCTTTATTTTTAAAAACCAACCCTTTTTGCTTTTAAATCCTTAGGGAAAGTTCATCTTAATGAGAAAAAAATCATTTTAAATTATCATTTTAGAATTAATTGCCTCCATAGGTTAATTCTGAGAGTAAGTTATATTTGAGTTTTTTTACAATAAATTATGGAAATGGTTAGTTTATTTGGCAGTATCTTATCTTGTAATTTTCGTGCTCTCCCAAAAATTGAAACCAAAGAAAAACTTAGATTTCTAATGTGATGTGGATTTGAACACAATAAAGCTATTAATATACAACTATTCAGTTGGCTTATATATTTTTATAACTATAATTATCAAGATAATTGAATGCTTCAGATATAAAACAGATACTTTAAAGAAAAAAGAATGACATCCAAAGACCAGCCTGGACATACAGAAGAAATATTACATCTGTCCTTGGGTCTAAGGATATAGCTCAGTAGTATAGTGTTTTTCTACCATGCACAAGTCCCAGGGTCCAGTCCCCTATACACCACACATATGTACACATGTATACACACAAAAAAAGACTTCTGTCTTTAGAGGACTGAGTATAACAAAATATGTAAGTATTAAGAGTAGCCCATATGGGCTGGAACAGTGGCTCGGTGGTTACAGCACTTGCCTGGCATGCAAAATACGTGGGTTCAAACCCCAGCACCACGTATACAATGAAGTGTCTGAGCAATGAAGTCCACAATAAAAACTAAATAAAGTTGATTCTCTCTCTCTCTCTGTCCCTCTTTCTTAAAAAAAAAAAAAAGGCCCATAAAGTCTTCCTGTGCCTAGGTATTTGAGGAGAGGCAAATGTGTCACCACATGTACAGTTTTCTATGATAATCAAGCACAATACCGAATTCAAGATACTGTCTTAGTTATAACCAGTAATCACCATTCCCCAGGTTCTTGGATAAACATAATAATTTTTAATTTTCCTGAGTATATTGCAGTTTTAATGAGACTTAACCGTTGGCAACTTTAGTAACTTAAGATTTTTTCTATACTTCTTGTTTATCTTCATCTCCTTATGTTACTAGACTTTTCCTTGTGATATCCCTTTTCAAAACTATGTCAGTAAGCACAAAACTTCAAGAAACT
>PVKS010020430.1:0-21930 GCA_004027875.1 Aplodontia rufa | reverse complement strand
TACTAGACTTTTCCTTGTGATATCCCTTTTCAAAACTATGTCAGTAAGCACAAAACTTCAAGAAACTGTTATTATACCAATAGTATAGTCATATTGTCTGATTTATTGTTTTTTTTTTTAATATATCAAATAGCCCTGCTGGGCACTGTGTGCACACCCCTAATTCCAGTAACTCAGGAGACGAGGCAGGAAGATAGCAAGTTTGAGGCCAGCCTCAGCAAGTTAGCAAGGCTGTCTCAAAATAAAATATAAAAAGGACTGGAGATGTGACTCAGTGGTAGAGCACCCCTAGGTTCAATACCTAGTACCCTACCCCCAAATAAAAGATGTCAGGCAGCTCTTTACATTTTATTATTGTAATTACTGTAAGAAATAAGAAATAGAATGTTCACTGTTCAGAGGACTTGGTAGTTTTCTTCTGTGGGTGGCAAGTATAGGCATTTGACACTTGATGTATGTATGCTTTTTCACCCTTTGCTGTGATTGGTTAGCTGGGTACGAAGTAAAATATCTACTCATTTTTTTTAAGGCTATGCTGGATATACAAAAAAAAAAAAAAGAAAAGAAAAAAAGAAAAAGAAAAAAAAAGACTTCTGTCCTAAGGGACCAAGTGTAACAAAATGAAGACATAATAAAGCATCTTAGCTCTTATTGTAATATAGGTATATTCAAAATAATTTGGTTTTTTTTTCCTGCTACGTATTGCTCTGTTCTTTAATACTCAGCCTTTAGGATTACTAAATCATATGCTGTATTTTCATAGGATGTACTCTTCTGCCTGTCCTCTATTCTAGGGTAATTATTGTTTACATAGCTTAAACACTGTGTATGTGTGTACAGCAAATTCTTTTTATTTAATATCTGCTTTGGTTTAGATGCTAGTGATCATACAAAATTTGAAATGGTGTTCATTGCTTTTTCTTTTAAATTATATTTTTCCATGTTCTTAGAAATATTTCATTAACATTTAAAATTTTTGCATAACCATCCATTTTCCATTTTTTACTTAATTTATTTTTTTGTGGTGCTGGGAAATCAAACCCAGGTATTGCACATGCTGTGCAAGTGCTCTTCCACTAAGTCGCATGCCCAGCCTTTGTGTTGTGGTAACCTTACACTGTGTATTTGACTGTTCTTAATTCCTGATGTTAAAGTTGTTTGTTTTACTAATAGCAATAATGCTATGATAAAACACATTGCATATTTTGCTTTTTCATGTTTTGTGTTAAATTTACTTAGAATTACATTTAAAAATAATTACTAGGAAAAGGACTTTTGAAAAGTATTGTTAAATTCCTCAAAGTTGCATTTTGGAATGGGCAGTGAATATTTTATCAACTAAGCTGGTCTCTTGATGTCATCAATGTCTGATTATCTTAATCTGAATCTCAGTATAGTGGATTTTTAGGAGTACTAAAAAGATGGTTTTCTAAAATATGTCAATGGTGGTAAAGTATAATATAAAAGCACAGTAGTCAAGAACTAATGAAAATTGCATACAAGATAAAAAGTAGGTAGAATTTCTTGTACTTGCGAATCTAAATATTTTACCATTTAACTTTCATGCTGAAAATACTGTACATTATTACATTTCCTCCTATTTTCTCTTCGAAGAAATTGAGGCATTTTGTGCATAGCAAAACCTTTCCACTGATTCCCATAGCTGAGCTTGAAACAAGTGGCCATTGCTGTGAAAACGCACTGTTCCTGGAGACTTCTGAAGATGAGACCCCAGTTTTAGGGGCTTTCTCTTCCTTGTTCATGGTTATTTGTAATTGTTAAGGAATGACTGAGGACCAAATTTCTTTTTAAAATGTATATTTAAACATTGAAATAATAACATTGCAAGTGTGCTTTCTCTGCCTGTAATGATTTTATTTTCCTTTAATAATATTGGTATTGTAATCTTAGTTGAAAAGCATTATGGTCGCATTCAGTGTTTGTGTTCTGTATTTTCATATATATTATCATCTGATCTTTAATCATGTATTATAGATATTCAGTAATAATATTTCATTAGCATTCATTATAAAAAGTATTTTATTGTTTTTAATGTTTGTTCAATAATTTTACGATAGTGAAAAAGGAAATAAATATTTTAATGTACTGATTTATATTTGAATTATTTTATACTCATATTCATCTTTAAAAATAAATCATGCCAACTATTTTGGAATCTTAGAAATTCTTTATGTTCATACTAATATTTCCACTATATTTTTATCAGAAATATAATTTTACATATAAGTTTACTTTTTAATGCATGTTTAACATATACAAATCAAGCATTTAAAAAACATTAAACATCAGTTCTTTTGGAATTTTAGCATTCATATATTATCTACTTCTATAAATCTTCAGTTGGGTCTTAACTTTTGAGAGGGATCTTAGACCTCTCTCAAAAAATTCTGGTGAAACATATGATCTGTTCACTGAAAAGTGTTTTAGGCACTACATTTTCATAATTTTATATTCTATGCTAGGCAGTTCATAGATCCACTCCAAAGTCCTTGCCATGGACTTCTGTAATGCTAATGTAGTAGTTTGTATTAGCATATTTTATACGTTCTTTAAAATATGTGATTATTTCTGGTAGAAATTTTAAAATTTCTGAATTAACACAGAATAAAATGTGTTTTACCAGATGGTCACTTGGTAAGCATTTAATACATGTTTTTTTCTTTTAGGGCAACAATGGAGGTTAATTCATAAACATGCTACAAATATTTTTCTAGCTTCATGTGCCAATATGTAGAATTGTGCTTTTGTTCCTAATAAATTTTTCCAGCACTGTTGTTATAGTCATTTATTACATAAATATTACTTAAATATAAATGTATTTCCCAATCTTAACTCTTGTTTCCTTTTCAGAATCATATCAAAAAGTTGGAAGGAGAGACTTACCGATACCACTGTGCTATTCCTGGAAGCAAGAGGACAATACTCATGATTACAAATAGGTATTAATTTCAGGCAATATTTTTCAAGTACAGCTTACTTGTACAGATCATAGGAATTTTTAAGGCTGAGGATTTGGAGGACTGTACTTCAGTGGGAAAATTTTAATTTTCATAGAATACAAAAATATAGATATTGGTAGGTCCTTTGAGATCATCTGTTCCAAACCCCTCATATTGGAGATGCTAAAACAGATTTGGCATAGTTTAGGGGATAATGCAGATGAGAAGACTCCAAGGCATGGAGTGTACAGTGGTTTCATATAGCAGTAGTGGCACCATTGTAAGTGAGTTACAAATCCAGTTATGGAGATTGAAGTCTTGTTTACTGGGTTTTATTTGGGATGATTAGCATGTCCCTTTTAAGAGATGACATTATTTCTGTGTGTTTGTCCCAGGTTCTCCTAAGCAATTTTTAAGTACTGGTTAGTTTTTCCAAAGAAAAGGATTTGTCCTAGACTATCAAGCTTATTTTCCTGGAATTTATCCTAGAAATAAACTTATGCCAAAGTGACTATTACAGAGTAATAATTTTTCAGAACTTTATAAATGATGTGTTTTGTAGGATTAAGGCAACAAATTTACAGTACGCAGAATCTGCCTTCTGTCCCTCAGTACCACATTTAAATACACCTGGATGGGAAGGAAAGTAAGGAAAGCTGACTGACAGGAATCAGACTTTGAGACAAATAAGTCTTTTTAAAGAGAAGCTTAACCAATCATGTAAGAGAGTATTATCTGGTATTCAGATTTGTCTATTAGTTAAGCAGTAGTACAAGATAATTGATCTAAAAATACAGCTTTTATGAATTCCACAAGTAATCACTTATTTTGATATCTAATTTTATCATTTCTATTAGATTAATCCAAAAACAATGTTTATTTGTACTGTGTATTGTGTTTAGCTGACAGTGGCAATGTGTTGATTTTAAAATTCTTATTGTAATTTAATCCTAGGTAAGGGGATCCATTACTTTATGTTTGACTTAATGCATTCTGTAAGAATGTCACTGTATACATTATGTACCTGTTTTTTCCTTCAAGTTACTGGATGAATGATAGTAATTTTAAATCTAGTCTCTTATGGAACTTTTCATGAGATAGTAAGTAAAATAGTATTCCTGACCAGTATAGTGGCTTAATGCCCCTTCTACTTTTAGAAACTTTAACAAGAATTTCTTGTTATCATGATGTTCATCTTTTTGATCTTATGATCACAAAAATAGCATTTCTTCCAAACACAGTGTTCTTTAAAATAACTATTTTTATTGCTACAGTTATATTTATTTATTGTAGGTAATATAGACCAAAGACAATAAACTTTCTTTAAAGGGTAAGGTATAAATATTTAGGTTTTAAGGAAGGTGCTTTCTTTTTCAACTTTTTTACTCTGCCCTTGTAGTGGGGAAGATAGCCACGACCCTTTTCATTGGTGATTTTATTGATTTGCTTAATTTGTCTCCTTCTTTTAGTGTGTTTGGCTACGGGCTTATCAATTTTATTTCTTTTAAGAACCAGCTCTTTGTTTCATCAATTCTTTTTATTTTGTTGTTGTTGTTCTTTTTCATTGATTTCAGTCTGATTTTGATTATTTCCTGTCTTCTGCTGACTTTGGGATTAGATTGTTCTTCCTTTTGTAGGGATTTGAGGTGGAGCATGAGCTTATTTATTTGGGATCTCTCTTGATTTTTAATGTGGGCATTCAGTGCTATAAATTTTCCCCTTAGTAATGCTTTCATGCTGTCCCAGAGGTTTTGATATGCTGTGTCTCATTCTCGTTCTCTTCCAAGATTTTTTTGATTTCTGCTCTCATGTCTTCTTGGATCCATTCTTCATTTAATAGGGTATTATTCAATATCCATGAATATGTGTGTTTTCTGTTTTGATTTTTGCTGTTGATTGCTAGGGTCATGGCATTATGGTCTGAGAGGACACTTGGAATAATATCTGTTTTTTTATATTTGCTTAGATTTCCTTTATGAAGCAGAATGTGGTCTGTTTTGGAGAAGGATCCATGTGCTGATGAGAAGGTGTATTCCGCTGACTTGGGATAGAATATTCTATATATGTTAATTCCATTTGATTTATGGAGTTGTTTAGGCTGGGGATTTCTTTATTGATTTTTTGTTTTGATGCTGTGTCTGTTGGTGACAGAGGAGTGTTGAAATCATCCAGTGTTATTGTATTGATGTCTACAAGTAGTTTTATGTCATAAAGTAATTTATTTACATAGTTGGGAGAACTATTATTTGGAGAGTATGTATCTACTATGGTTACATCTTCCTGTTGTAGGGTTCCCTTTACTACTAAATAGTGACCTTCTTTATCCCTTTTGATTAGTTTATGTTTGAAATCTATTTTGTTGGATATAAGTATTGTGACACCTACTTGCTTTCTTGGGCTGTACTTGCGGTACATTGTTTTCCATCCTTTCAACCTTGGTCTGTGCATGTCATTGACTGTTAAGTGGGTCTCTCGTAAGCAGCATATTGTTGGATTTTGTTTTTTGATCCAATCTGCTAATCTGTGTATTTTGAGTGGTGCATTTTGACTGTTCACATTCAGCGTTATAATAGAAGTATGTGGTTCATAATCATTGCCTGTTATTAGTAAGTTCTGTGCTGTCTTTGTTGTGTATTGATAGCATGTACCCTTTATTAAATGTCCTCTGTTTGTGGGTTTTGGCTATTGATTGCTTGTTCTTTCTGGAGCATATCTTTGGGGATTCTTTGTAAGGCTGATTTTCTGTTCACAAATGCTGCCAATTTGATCTTATCATGAAAAATTCTTATTTTCCCCTCAAATATGAAGTTGAATTTTGATGGGTATAGTATTCTAGGCTGCATGTTGTGGTCATTCAGAGGTTGCAAGATGTCTTTCTACGACCTTCTTTCCTCCAGAGTCTGGGATGAAAAGTCAGAGGTAATTCTTATCATTGTGTACGTGGTGCTGGGGTTTGAACTTGCCTACTGGAGCATGCCAGGCAAGCACCGTAACTGCTGAGCCACTACTCCAGCCCCTTCTCTGGTACTCTTAACAGCAGACCTCCACATTTCTCCTAGAAGTCTTCCTTTCTTTGTATGCTTGTGTTTGTCAATGTGCTCTTCGTTTTGGAATATCATTTCCCCTTTCTCAAGTAGAGAGCTTCCTTTCATACCACCTGCTTTACAAGTACGATCTGCCTTCTCTCCTGTGCTCTGAAAGACACTGTAACAACTTTTCTTGCTGTGGTTGTGCAAAACTAGCCATTAGTACATCTCAAGCAGAAATCTTATTTTCTCTGTTTCTCTAACACCCTTGATATTTGTTGAATTAGAAATTCAGTTACATTACTAGTTTTGGTTTCTGTAATTAAAAACTTAAAATCAAGTATGGTTATATTGGTAATTAATCTGAACCACAAACTGGGAAATCAGTGTGAATGCCTTTAAGAATTCTGTTATTTTTTTTCTATTACTATTGAGTAAAATGAGGTGTTCCTCTGTGATGCAGAACATTATAGTGTTAAAGTGTTCGAATCTGATACTTATTAGTAGGCTAAAAGTGAAGTTTTGCTGACATCTGAAGTTTATGACTTTTCTTGCCCATTCCTTCTTGACTAGAAGGCATAAATGACTAACAGTAAAGAGCAATTAATAATTTTCCAAGTAAAATGTTTTCAGGGGCTTCTGTCATTATTCCTTCCCAGATAAGAGTATACATCCTGTTCCTTCTATGTTTCAAAGATGAATTCCCTATCAGTTTTTTGTTAAGTTAAAAAAATGTTATACTTTTCTGAATTCTGCAAGATTAACATAAGGGTAATTTTTGAGAGTCAGTTTGTTAAATGGCAGGTGTCATATTTCTCTTCATTTGATAGTTATCTAGACTTTTAATAGAAAGCATATTCTTTTTAGTGCCAGTTTTCATTGTTTATTGTGTGAGTCCTGCATGTGCCACCTGCAAAGTGGAATAGCACAATAAGCTATATTTATCACTACCTGTGTGTTTTTGTTTTCTTTTGCAAAATAGGCGAGTGCTGTGTATAAAAGAAGTTGAAATCCTTGGCCATATGTCTGTAGACTGGCAGTGTCCATTTGAGGATTTTGTGCTTCCTCCTAGTGTTGATGAAAATCTGCTGAAAATTTCAGTTAAGGTAAGAAAACCGTAACAAGTCAGACCTTTAGAGCCAAGAATTCATTAAGTGGGTGGAACCTAGAGTTTTCTGATTCTGTTTTACAGTTAACAAAATGCTTGAAGGAATATTATTATTATTATTTTATGCTGAGATATAAAAATACAATCTATTTATTTGTGTAACTATATTTTGTGGCTGCCCTTGATTGCATAGAGTGAAATATCAGTTTGTCTGATAAAGAGTTAGAATGCCGATATACTAATATTTTCATTTTGGTAGGTTTAAGTATTAGTGAATAGATGATATTTTTGTTGGTTTTATTTCATATGAATACCTATTTTGCTATAATCTTAGGCATTTCTGGAAAACTTTCCTTCTTTAGATTTTTAGAAAATTATTAAGCACTTCAGTAAAAATAAATAATATGTCAACAGTAGCTATGTTTTATATTATTTGAAATTTACAGAATGCTAAAACAATTGTAGTACAACAATTACTTTGTCTCTCCTCCCCATCATTTTTTGAAGAACTTTTATTTAATCACTTGGTAATTAGCAAAAGTGATACCTTTTAGTCTCAGACTCACTTAACTTTGAATCGTGTTTATTATAACATATATATATATATATATATATGTTCATCCCTTAAAAATACTTAGTTTTCCTTCTAACTATGGCAAGTTCTATGATATTTTTGTTTTAAATAATAATGATTTTTATTACTGTTACTGAAATTCTCTGGAAAATCTTTACCACATAATTTTAGTAAGATGAGAGTATTGTTTTCCTTTAATTTGTGTTTACTTTGCTTTTCATGGAAATTTACAGATTAGAGGAACTGCCATGTTACCCTTTCTTTTTGTATTTCATCATTACCTCATTGTAGAGTACCAGAATTTAAAGAGTACCTTGGCATATTGAAACAGTTTTAAGGTAGATCAGACTATGTCACTGTGCATATATTTTACAGTTTCCTCAGTTACCACTTTTCTTTCACATCAGTGGAGAGAATTGATTCAGTGTATTTTACATTATGTAAAAATTTAATCTACCAACCAAGGAAATGAAGGAAGAGCTTTTTGATTTGTCAGATGTGATGAGTTATCAAGTGGTGTTTCTGTAGACTATTTATTATTGCCTGCAGAAAGCCATTATTTTATACAGATAGATGTATACTTATCCAATTTCATAGATTCTAACAACTCCTGTGGAATCACTCCTTACACCAAGATGATTTATTTTATAGCTTTCTTGAATATGTAAATTCTGGTAGTCTAGTAGGTATAAAGTAGAGCTGATTTTTAAGCATTCAATTAAAGGTTATACTTTCTTTTTCATCTTTTCTTCCATTGTTTCTTTTGAAACAGGAGCAGAGTCTGTTCCAGAAAAGAGACAGTGCCAATCTTGGTTGTCTTCGGAAATTATACTTGAAGGATACCACCACAGCAGAGGTAATCAGTCTATTTTAAAGAATGCCCCTCAAGTATTTAACTGAAAGATTTTTTTTTTAAAAGCCTATTACAGCTGACACCTGTTTCTCCCCAAAGCTCATCTAGTTATAACTTTGGGTGGATGTGTAAACTTAAAATACCGTGGACTCACTAGCCTGGATCTGTGTGGAAAGCTCCAGCTCTTCCTTCTGTTCCTTTCTCTTCCACCAAATGAGCCTGAACTTGTCGTTACAGTTCATAATATACTTTTTATTTTACAGAGAGCATTTCATGCCATCGAGGATGCACAGTCATTGAGACATCAGCAAAAACTGATGAAGCAGTCATCACAGAAACTTCTCAGGCCTCAAATGCCATCATAATCACAGATCCCAGAGTGCTACTGCTGATGGGAAAAAAAATCCCTCTTATCTGCCAGGCTAGAGAGAAGTTTACAAGTAACTTTTTAGTTCTATTTTAATAGAATAGTTAGTGTTGGGTTTTCCTTTAGTTTTGACTCTTTATTTTATAACCATCCATATGCAAGCAATCCATTCTGCACTGCTGCCTGTCAGACCCTTGAAGAAGTGCCACTTCAGACTCAAGAGTGAAATTTTCATTAGTATTAAAATTGTGAAGCAAAGGGCAATAGGCTTATTTTTAATTTTTTTTTCTTCTTTACTAAAGAATGAGAAAGAGTTTAGAATGACTAGTGTTCTTTGAAAGGTTTTTAGCAACAGATAAATGTTGAACACTTTGACATTTTGCTTAAAGGTAATTTGTTCAGTAATTGAAGTGGAGTAACATTTTTGATAAACTAGGTAAGTGGCTGAAGAAAAACCACTAAATGGAGAAATGGCATGTTTCATTTTCTTATGAAAACAGTATTTTTCTCCTAATATGAATACTTTTACTTTGGTGCTTTTCTTCCTTGTACTATAAGAAATATGGATAGTCAGACCTTTAGACAGCTATATTTTGTTGTCTGTAACAGTCACAAAATTTTGGAAGATATTTACATATAAGCTCAAATGAGCTTATATGGCACAAATAAAATTTGCTGATAAATGAAAGCATTGCACTTTATGTTTTTCAGGACTCGAAAATAAGTAAAATACAATATTTTTGTCTTTCTAGAAATAGTGATTTAGAAGTTGGAAGACTTTTAAGGGCATCACAAATTAATATTTTATCATAATACATACTTACAAATGTATTCTAAATTCTTAATAGGAAGAATGAAAAATGTCCAAATGTTTTATATATGTAAAATAAGGTATATATGACAACATTGGAAAATGTTACATGTGTTCTTTGAGGAATAGGCACATGCAGATCAGTTCAGTACAATGTCCAGTATGTACCTTTACATTTTGTCTTTTCTACATCTCTTTTGCTCATCAGAGATATACTGCCTATTAAAACTTTTTAAAAAAAATACTCAGAAAGTATTTAATTTCCTTGGCTGAAACTTTAGATTTGCTCATGGTGCTAAACATGGCATTTATTTCAAATCACTGAATCAGTGATGAAATGATATAAATACACTTGCTTGACTGTTTTTGTGATGTGTAATACTGGTTTTATTATTGTTATTCATATATTTTAGGACTTGGCCATAAGAATTTTTAAATTTTCCTGGTGATATGTAATGTTAAGTCTAAGAAGAGAATGCAGTGTTTCCTGCCACAAGTGTTTGGTTTCTGGTCGTCATTGCCTTTTCAACATTATTCTTTTCTTTTGGTGAAGAAAAGTATCATATGTAAAACTTACAGCTTTAAACCTAATTTCTGTATTAGTGGTTTATTAGAAGTGTGTAATTTGGTATTTTGTGTCTTTAAAACTGACCTAATCAGGAATTTGGGATATTATTTTTCATATGAATCATAGCTATTAACAGTGTCCTAAATGTTTAAAAAATTATATTGCACTGATGGTTTATTTTCTTTCTCTTTTTTGTTTTTAAAAAAGAATCAATTTTATTTAGTTTTTCATGTGGCTTTTGTTGGTCCCAATACTTTGTTGTATACATGGTGCTGGGGTTTGAACCTGCATCCTTGCGCAGCAAGGCAAGCACCTTAACCACTGAGCCACTGAGCCAGCCTGATGGTTTATTTTCAAAACAGGTATACAGAACATTGAATTACGGAAATTTATAGAAATCTACAAAGTCATCTCAGTTGTCTTAAACTTTCAAGTATTTGTAACATTTTTATTTGATTTAATGTGGAACAGATGTAAAATCTGTTGCATTTTTAAAAAATGCTTTTCGGAGCCAATTACTTGTATGTAAACTACTGAGAGAAATAAAATATTTGGTATATTGTTTACAAGTCTGAAACTTTGTGGGTTTGAGCTAAATATTTAAGCAGTCCTGTAATAGTGAGAAGGTAAATTGGTAGTTACTGAAGGCGGAGGGCTTTAAAAGATACTAGTCAGGGAAAGCCTTTTCCTAGGGTCCTTGAACTCCTTGACTGAAGTGGAGATTTGTGGCAGAGACCCAGACCCAATGCTGCATTTGCATTGTGGCCATGCCTTCCATGATTTCTCTTGCCACCCGCTGAGCGTGGGAAGGTACTAAGGCATCCAGTTTCAAGGAGACACAACTCCTGACAGTTGACTCTGGCTGGAAAACTCTTCAGGGGCTTTGAAGACCTTTCTTACACTGTATACCAATCTAAGATACTCTGCTCATTCCCTGCCCTCTATCCCTTTCTCTCTTACCCTCTTCCTTTCTCTTTCTTCCTTTGTCTCCTGCTGGAGACTTAGACTGCAGTGTTTTACTGTTTAAATTTTCCTAATTATAGTTAAAATTCCATGTGAATAATTGTCATCAAAAATAAATTTGAGGTCTTGATCTTTGAGTTCTGTTGTTTTTGTAGGACATTTATCTTATAATACCAGTTTTTCTCTTAGATAAACTACTTTGCTGTTTTGTCTTTTAAGTCTTCCTTATGCTTCAGTTTATTTATCTTTTTATGATACCTCTTTAAATATTATCAAGTTATTTTTCTTACATAGATATTATACTATTGGTATCTGTTTCTGTCCAATCCATTACAGAGAATTCCACCTGTCTACAAATTTTACCATATGATAGAGCATACAAATGGGACAGAAATAGATAACAAATGACTTATCCATGACCCAGGACCTGAAATTGGGATCCAACAATGTCTGTCAGCATCCTTCTCTCTCTTCACCTTTTCTTCCTCTTCCTAGAAAAAAGGACACTTAAGTCACTGTGACATTCATATGACTAATGTTGGCCTCGTGAATTCCTTTTAGAACTTTATACCCTTCTTCCCAAACTATGTTTTCTCTCTGTGTATGTTTTAATCCTGTTACATCTTTCCCATAATAACACTCAAAATCTAAACCGTACCTTAAATACCCTCTCAAGAATTCTTACATGTTACAATTTAATAGGTATGTGACTTTTAAGGTATAACAACCAGGAAAAGAATTTTTCACTTAAGACATTAAAACTTGTCTGTATTTCTGATGCACTCGTAGAGCTAAGAATCAAGTGCATGATGTTCTTCTCTAAACTGTTAAGAGAGTTTTGCTGCCTGAAGCAGAGAAAGCATACCCAAGATATGACTTGATCACAACTAGCTATGGGCTTCCCAAAGAAGAAATTATATTTTTAAGCATGGTATTAACATTATAAGTAAGTAATGTAACAAATGAGCAAGTGTTCAAAAATTGCAGTCTGGTAACTATAAAGTTTTAGCTTCATCAGAGGGTGTTGCTGCAAATTAGTTAAGAAAGTAGTTATTGATGGTTTAAATTAAGCAGCAACACTTAAAGAGGGCACATTTTCCTTCCCTGTGGTCCAGTTAGAAAGTCTTAACCTACTTTGATGTTTCTGATCAAATCTTCCCTACTTCATTCAATTCAGAGTGATTCATACTTTCAAAAATAGTTAAAAAAAATAGGGCATGAATTAGAGGGTTAATGTTATAGTTCTTTTTAAAAAATGATTTTCTGGACTAAAGTAATTTGAGTATTTTGTCACAGTTATGGTGGTAGGATTTTTTTGTTTGTTTTTTCTTTAAGTGAAGATAAGGGAGTCCTATTCCTTTGAGGTTCTGTGGGACATTTGAATGTGTTTAGAATTATTGACAGCAGGAAACAACTGGTTGCTCATCTGAAAGATTCCTATGGTTAAAGTTTAGAGACCTAGAAAATGCTCCTTTGGAGTTGACCCCAAATGAACCAAGGGTAACTCTTGTTATGTCTATTATTACAATGTAGATGGCAACTGGATACCTTTGAAAGCACTGTTTGATAAGGGCCATGAAGGCTGATTATCCATGGCATAGACTGGTGATTAAGAATATATATCCCATTCTACCTAAAATTAATGCTCAATTATTATCAAGCTATAAATCAGCTCTTCTAGGAACACTAATATTTATTTTATGTCAAATGGCTTATTTTATTTTTAAGAGAGGTACAGTGAGAAAAAGAGAATCAATTTTATTTAGCTTTTCATGTCGCTTTCATTGTTCTAACACTTTCTTGTGTACATGGTGCTGGGGTTTGAACCTATGTCCTCGTGCATACCAGGCAAGTTTGTAACCACTGAGCCACTGCTCCATTTAAATACCACTGTCATTTTTGGAGAAAATTCACTTGGGAACCTTTGTTTTGTGCTTAAATTCATAGAATTATAGGAATAGTTCATGGTTGAGAGGTTCTTATATTCAACATAGATCTATTTTCTTGTGACTTCCATCCTGTGATCTCAAATCTTTGGGGGCCATCAGAATGAGAATGACTCTTGTGTATCCAGAAACCTGTATGTAGGAATGTGCCTGAGTAGAATTGAAGTCTGGCCTTGTGTCCTTCCATTCATTTAGCAAACATGTAAGTATTCTTTTCAATGTCCCATCTTTTTTCTACCTAAACCATCCCAAGTTAGACATAGCTTCAATGGGTCAATGAGTCATCCCACATACCTGATGGCTGTCCCCTTAAAAACAAAATTGTGTCCCTCTTAGTATAGGGTACCTTGATCTACATAAGTGATATCTATATTGAAGTAGAGTGGTACTTTGAAAATTTCATATTCCTTACTACTTTTCCATCAGTAAATACACACACACACACACACACACACACACACACATACAAATACATATCTTGTATGTCTTACTAAAGCAATTATTTGTATGACTTATTAAAGCAATTACTTATATAAAATAAAAGTCCCCATTATAATTTATTAATCTCATAGCTTTTACTTGTATAGAAATATTGTTGACTTATCTCCTTTACTAAAAGTAGTAATGAATTTGGTATTGTAAACTTAAAAATCAGGAGACCCTGAGATAATCCCTTTACCTCTCTTAGTCTGTTTCTTCATTTGAAAATAAGACCATTGGACCAAATATGCCTTTTTGCATTCCCTATGGATTTTATAAATATTGATAGAATAGAATTACTTTTAAGATTTTTTAGAATTATGAATTATTAAATTTTAGAATCATTTTTAAGGTATGAGATGTGTTTCTTGAAGTTTTTATTTCCTCTTACAGTATTCCAGTGGACATAATATATACTTAATTTTCAGAGTTTTTTGTTTTCTTAATGCAAAGTCTTTAACTGAAAAGGAGAAAGATTGTTTGTTGCTTGCCCTCTCTTGAGAGCATGGTCTGAATGCACAGACTGAATAAACATGAGCCAGCAGAAATCCCCTGGGAAGTGTGAGAGCAGGAACTGCAAGCAACTACTGTGAAAGTGGGATCCTCTTCTCCCTTCTTAAAGGCAGACATCAGTTGCGCTTTTTAGGTATCTGAGAATCTGTGCTGTGTTATGTGGTTGTAGATCACACCAGGCGAACTGAGGCCCTCTGTAAGACATCATCCACTAGATGGCATACCTCCTGGCCAGCCCTATCATTTGAAATTTGATGGAGTGCTTGCTTTGGAAAAAGGAATGCAATCAATGTTAACCATTTGGTTAGTTTGCATGACTTAAAAAAGGTCACTTTAGTAACACAGTAATGAGTTTTATAGTTTATAAACCCATACTTTGGTCTATTTTGGTCTTAATAGGGAACTTATATGTTAGGTAATATTTCCATTTTATAGATGAAAACAAGGTTGTAGAAGTGATTCACCTGACTTCACATAACTATGAAGTGCAATCTCAGGAACTGGTTCAAATCACATTCCTTTACTACCACACTTAGCTACTTCTTTGTAAGCATAGTAACCTGTGGAGATAGACAGTTTTTAAGCTTGAGAAAGCAGGATAGATGAACCAAATTATAACCAACATAGATATAGCTTTAGGAATTTTAGACTCTAATTATGCATGCATTAGAATATACTCATGTGGTCTACTTCTTTCATGAGAAGACTAAAAGTCATCCTGTAGTTCTATGGCTTCAACTTCTCAGGTATCCTTCCATAGCAAAGTTTCATGTTCTCTGGGCTTTTATATCATCTGGTCTTTTCTCATATTAAGGTCAGTACATATGTTTTCATGGAGTAATGCAGATTCCTCATGTACCAACGAAACCAATCATCTGGTTAAGCATTCGCTTAGTTGGGATGAACTCATGGTCACCTTTGTCTTTTAGATTATTACTAACATTAGATGCCAGGTTTACATGTACATGGTGCATCAATTAGCATACTATCAGATGCAAGTAACAAGAAATTCTGATTTAATTAACTAATGAGGGAATTTATTATCTAACATTGGAAAGTGGCATCTCAAGACATGGGAAGCTTTCTGTTTTGTTAATTCACCAGTATAACACCACCATCTGAAAAGACAGAAAATTTCTGCTTTGCCATCCTCAGCTAGGTGGTCATCTCCTCTCATGGTCTCAGAATTCCTGTGGCAGTTTCAGACAATAAATCCTCAAGCAGTGAATTTGCAGAGTAAATGTTTAATTCTACTTTTTTTTCCTAAGAGCAAAGCATTATTTCCCAGAAGGTTCCAGTAACTCTCCCTTTAGATTCCATGACTCAAGATTGGATTGTATGTTTCTTTGTAAATCTGCCATTACCAAAGCAAATGGTATTGCCAGGAATAATGTAGAGAAATTAATATTTACCCTTGAATGGATAAGGGAAGGGTGGAAATCCAAACAAAACCAAATATCTTCCAGTAGGAAAATAAGGGGAATAGCTTACATGATGACCAGCAATGTTGTCCATCATAGTCAGCTTCAACCATTGCTAGGAATTCACCTTCATGTACACACATACTTCTCTTAGGGAACATTGGATTCTATATCAATAATAGAGATCTAGAACTTTCAGTCAAGGTGGCATTGTCTTTTAAATTCTTCAGGTTGACTCAAACAAATAGTAATAGTAGATGAAATATAAAATAAGAAAAAACAATTTTAAAAACCATTTGTATGGAACAGAAATAGAAGAATATGACAATATAGAAGACTAGATATCTTAAAAACAGTCCTTTTACAAATCACCTAGAAACATTAGGTAAAATATAACATTCCTGAAATAAATAGTTGAGCTCTAAAGAACATAGGAGAGATCTCTGTGGACCATTATTTAAAAGGAAGTTAAAACGAGATCAATAAATGTGAGATGATATTTTTGCATCCTAGAGTAATAGAGGGTCTGCCAGTTTATTAATTTTAAGGTGTGGAATTTAATTCTTAGGTGATGAGATGAGGTCTTGGACCCTATAAAGAGTAGGAACTTAAAACCTATTATGGTTTGGATATGAAGTGTTCCCCAAAGACTCATGTAATGAGTCTAATGCAGCAATGTCTAGAGGTGAGGCTTTTGTAAAGTGATTATATCATGAGTGTGCTAACCTCATCAATGGATTCATCCGTAAGGGTTTAATCATCAAGTGCACTATTGGGAGGTGGTAAAAAAGACCATGAAGTGGTGCCTAGTTCCGTGGCCAATCTGCATTGCCTAGCGCAGTCAGATTCAACATGAAGTGGGTCACTGGGAGCATGCCCTGAAATGCTACATTTTGTTCTCAGCCCATTCCTTGCGCACACTTGCCCTCCCACCCCCTGCCCGCCCCTGTTTCCTGTCTGCCATGAGGTAAACTGCTTTTCCTCCCTTATGCCCTTATTTCATGATATTCTGCTTCAACTCAGGCCTCAGGCCCTAGATTAGCTTTTTGTTGCTGTGACCAAAATATCCAAAAAGAACAACTTGGAAATTTCTTTTTTTTTTTTTTTTTTTTTTTTGCTTCTGGTTCCAGAGGTACAGCCCATGCTTGGCCGAGTCCATTGCTCTGACCCAAGGTGAAGCAGAATATCATGGCAGAAGGGTGTGGTAGAGGAGTGCTGCTCTTCCATTCATGGACACCAGAAAGCAGACAGGGGGAGCAGGGAAGGGGCAACAGGAAAGATGAACCTTTCTAGGGCACACCCGCAGTGACCTACCTCCTCCAGCCACACCCCACCTGCTTAACAGTTATCACCCAGTCCACTTAAACTAGGATGAACTGATTAGGTTAACACCTCTCATAATCTAAGCATTTCACATCTGAATGTTCCTGCTTTAACACAGGCATGATGGTGGGAGCCTCATATCCAAACCATAACAGGCCCAAAGCAATGGAGTCAGCTACCTACAAACTAAAACTTCTGAAACTGTGAGCCAGAATAAATTTTTTCTCTTTAAGTCATTTTTTTCCTCAGGTATTTTGGCGATGCAAATCTGACATAAAGTCTAGACCCTCCTTTATAGTAAAATGCTGGATTCCCACTGGCATGGGGAAATTAGAAAGTTGGTTTTCCTGGATTCTGAGTGAAAATAAAGTTCTCCCTTAAGATGTGTAATCATTGCCCTCCTCCACATGGTTTTATGGATTGAGTCTAAACCTATGTGGTCCTGGAGCTACCAAGCATCTGGGGGGATTGAAAATGGCTGGTCAAAGAAACCTATAGTATAGTAGCAGCTCTTTGATATTGAATTAAAACAATAGTACCGCAGCAACATATTGAGGAAGGAAGACTGTGGGACAGGGCTGGGTCGTCAACTCAGCTAGCAACCAAATGAGAACCAAAAATACCACTTTCTAGAATACACAAGAGAATTAATGAAAGAATAAGTGGCAGTGCTGGGGGCATGATGGCTTAGTGCAGGAGGGAAACCTTCCCTCCAATGAGCCAAAAAATTCTCCCACCCATTTTAGAATAAGCAGGTACTGCAGTCCAACAAATTCACAAAAGAAAAAGAGAAACAAGCTTAGATACAGTGAATTGAGCCAGCACAGGAGAAAGCTCCATCACTCTGGCAGCAACAGCTTAAAAAGACTGTTCAGACTTCTGTGTGGGAAACTAGAAATCCTTGAAGTTTCCCTTTATTTTTCCATTCTCCTTTTTCTTTCTCTCTCCATTCCGTCTTATTCTCACTATACTTGCTTTTCAAATACCCAAGGTCAAACTGTCACTTAAGTTTTATTTTTCACTGAATCATTGAGTGCCCATGACATGTGTCATTCTAGGTATTGGAATGGGACTGTGATACAGACTAGGGAGAAGCTCCCGTTGGCAATTGAAGCCTCAACTGCTGGTCTGTCAGTCTGCAGAGGAGAGAAGAGTGAAGGGTAGTCTTATTTGAAATTGGAGGTTTGATCTCAGGGTGGAAGGGGTGGAACTGGGATGGATGTGGGTCAGAGGGAAAGCAGAGATCCCATGATACCCTATTGTGAGCTCTGTGCAACCTTCCCCATGCCCAGAAAGGTTTGGAGGATAGACTGATGTGTCCCACACACTTCCCCTACCACACAGACTGCGGCTTTGCAAATGAGAGGAGTGATTAAATCCAGATCAATCTATTGGCAGTGCAGGTGAGAGGTCTAGCCAGCAGCCCTGCCAGAAATACACTCCCACCCTCGACAGAATAACAAAGCCATTTTGGGGGGGCAGTTTGCTCTGAATCAGGCAGTGCTCCGCCAAAAAAGGCTGTCAGGTAAGGAGTGTATGGAGCCCAATATAGACTCCCCCTAAAGAGTTTTTCTGGTCTGGGTCAGAGCTGAGAACAAATAGCATGATTTGTGTGTCTCGTAAACTTACTCATAGTTGGAGATTTTAAAATTGAAACTCCCAAAAACTGAAAGCACTTCCATTGAATTCAGGTACTAGACAAGGTTGTCCGCTCTACCCACTCTTGTTCAGTATAGTCCTTGAAACCCTTGCCAGAGCTTTCAGGCAAGACAAGGAAATCAAACGTATTCGTATAGGAAAAGAGGAAGTTAAGATATCTATTCGCTGATGACATGATTCTATACCTAGAAGACCCAATAACATCGGCCAGAAAACTCCTAGAGCTTATAGGTGTTTTCAGCAAAGTAGCTAGCTACAAGATCAACTCCAGCAAATCACTAACGTTTCTTTACTCCAGCAACAAATCTGCAGAAGAAATCAGGAAATCTCTCCCGTTCACCATCTCCTCCAAAAAAATGAAATTCTTGGGCATTAATCTTACAAAGGATATTGAGGACCACTACAAAGAAAACTGTCAAACATTAAAAAAAGAAATTACAGAAGACCTGAGTAGATGGAAAAACATTCCATGCTCATGATTAGGCAGAATCAATATAATAAAAATGGCCATTCTACCCAAAGCCTTATACAGATTCAATGCAATCCCCATCAAGATACCTATGGCATTCTTCACAGATATAGAAAGAGCAATTCTCAAGTTCATATGGAATAACAGGAGACCCAGACTAGTCAAAACATTACAGGAAGGAAGAAGTAGGGAGTATCTCAATCCCTGACCTGAAATTATACTACAGAGCTGTAGTAGCAAAAACAGCATGGTATTGGTATTAAAACAGAACTGAAGATCAGTGGAACAAAATAGAAGATCCTGAGACAAACCCCCATATCTTTAACTATTTGAAATTTGATAAAGGGGGCAAAAACATAGTGTGGAAGAAAGATAGCCTGTTCAACAAATGGTGTTGGACAAACTGGACAGCCATATGTAGACAACGGAAGCTGGATCCTTATCTTTCACCCTGCACAAAAATTAAATCAAAAGGATCAAAGACCTGGATATTAAGCCAACAACTTTAAACTTAGTAGAAAAAGAAGTAGGGTCAACATTACAGCATATAGGAGTCAGCAGCTACTTCCTTAACAAAACTCCCATGGCTCAAGCTATAAAATCAAGAATAAATGAATGGGATGCAATGAAACTAAAAAGTTTTTGCACAGCTAAAGATCTAGTCAAGAGCATCAAGAGAAAACCTACAGAATGGGAGAAAACCTTTGCCTGCTACACCTCGGACAGAGGGCTAATATCCGGACTATACAAGGAACTAAAGAAAGTAAACTCCAAACTCACAAATAATCCAATCAATAAACGGGCTAAGGGACTTAAAAGAAACTTGTCTCCAGTGGAAGTCCAGAAAGCCCATAAATATGTGAGAAAATGCTCTACATCATTAGCTATATGGGAAATGCAAATCAAAACTTCAATGAGATACCACCTCACTCCTGTTAGAGTGGTAAAAAAGAAAAATTCTAACAATGACAGATGCTGGAGGGGCTGTGGGAAAAGAGGAACACTGTTACACTGCTGGTGGGACTGCAAACTGGTTCAGCCACTATGGAAAGCAGTGTGGAGAATCCTCAAAACATTAAGGATGGAACCACCTTATGATCCAGCTATCCCACTCCTGGGTATTTTCCCAAAAGAGTTAGAATCAGCATATTATAGTGATATGGCTTCATCAATGTTTATAGCAGCTCAATTTACTATAGCTAGACCATGGAATCAACCCAGATGCCCCTCACTCGATGAGTGGATACAAAAACTTTGGTACTTAAATACAATGGAGTTCTTCCCTGCCATTAGAGAAGACGATATTATGGCTTTTGCAGCCAAATGGATGGAGATGGAAAGAATTATGCTCAGTGAAGTATCCCAATCTCAGAGACTCAAGGGCCAAATGGTATCTTTCATCTCCGGAAGCTAGAATACATGGGGAAGCAGTATGTTAGATGGCTAAGCTAACAATAACATCAAGTTGTGTGATTCTTAACGCAATAATGGGATGGCTCCCTAGGTTACTTGGAGGCATAGTGAGGGGAATGGGGAGGAGGGAGGGTGTAGGAAGAACTCCTAGGAGACTGGAGAGTGGGAATATGGGGGAACCATCTCAGAATCAGATCTTATTCCTCCACGAGATACCCATTTAACGCAGGAGTTCTTCTGGGTGAAACAGCAACAGGGGAAACCCAAGCTGGGCATCCATGATATGGCATTAGCCCTGGATAACAAGTATATGTACATTGGTTATTGATGGTTTGATAATGTTTCCCCCTCAATTGTATCTCTATATACATCTAATAAAAAATTGAAACTCTAGAAGGAAAGGTCTTCATTTAAATAATTTCAGCAACAGCAAAAACAACAACAAAAGAAAACCATACAGATTTCTGTATGATTGTGTTAGCTGTTGTAAACTGATTAGCAGGGTCTCCCCATATTTTGTGTTTTGCTGGAGTGCTAGTTTTTTTATATTTTTAAAATCAATTGAATCATCTTTCAATACCTCTTTCCCTCGCTCCCATCTTCATCTCCTTGTTCCCTCCTTGATCATCTTTCCTCCTCATCTATCTTCTGTTTCCCTTCCCTTCCCTCCCCTACTTTTTCTTTTGTCCATTCTCTTTTATTTATTTTTTATCCCTTCTTCCAATTCAATTAAAGTTTAATCTTTTCAGCCTATTCTACATTATTTCTCACCCACTTTTCTCTTTGGTTAATTAAGTTGTGTAGATTACTAATAATACATTTTATACTATTTGTTGATTATGGATTGCTCTTAAATTACCACTGTTCGTAGTAATTCTCAAATTCATACTGGTGTACATTTTTGAATGATGAATGAGTCATAGATGAAATCAGGGGAGAAATGTAAAAATTCTTAGAATCAAATGAGAATAGAGATACAACACATCAGAATCTGTGGGACACTATGAAGGTAATCCTGGGAGGAAATTTTATGGCTATGAGTGCCTACATAAAATGAAAACAAAAAATTATAAAGATTGCTAACAACTAATGATGCATCTCAGGGTCCTAGAAAATGAGAAAAAAATCACTAATTTTAAAACCAGTAGAATAAAAGGAATAAGATCAGAGCTGAAGTAAATGAAAATAAAAATACAAAGGTTCATTGTACCCGATGGCTCTTTGCAAAGATAAGTAAGACTGATAAACTCTTAGCCAAACTAAAGATTTTTTTTTTCAGAGATAGGACTGAAATTAATAAAATTGGATATGAAAAGAGATATCACCATAGACTTCACTGACATTCAGAGAATCATTGAGGACTATTTTGAAAACTTATACTTCAAAAAATTGGAAAATCTAAAATAAATGGACAGTTTTTTAGACACATAGATCCTACCAAAATTGAACCAAGAGGATATAGAAAATGTAAACAGA